>OZ024904.1:100766-223266 GCA_964017125.1 Flabesymbios commensalis | reverse complement strand
TTCCAATGTACTTATTTTTATCGCACTGCTCACTTATGGAACACTTTACCTTTTGTTATTCGAAATGCTAGTAGCTTGCAGATTTTTAAGAAGAACCTGAATGAATTATATCTCACCATGGTAAAACTATTTGATGTGAATGATCGATGTACCTGGAGCCTGGCTATTGCTTGTGGAAATTGTCGAATATAGCGAAAAAATTTGAATCGGCTGTGAGACGGCTATTTGAGCTGTCACCAGCCACGCATGACTAAGGACGGAGGGCTCTGTTGTCGATACTCATGTGTTGGCAGCTGACGAACCGCCCCGCCTAACTTATACTAGTGTATTGAATATATATCTATACATCCAGCACAAATGGCACCTCAAGTGATTGACCTATGAACGATAATCTGCGAATGTTGCATTGTATTGTCTGCTTGGCTCGAATTCAGGCCGGAGACAGTCTTTGATACTTTTCGGAGCAGACCGACATCACTCTACAGGATCACACTTGTCATGATCTGACTTAGAGTATTACCACATGGCATGGATGGATGTTCCCCTCAAAATTATTATTTGTTTTCTTTCTGTTTTATTTATAGGTTTCGTGATTTTTCAGTCACCTTTGTTTCCAGACGAGGTGGGTCCTTACGCTGAATTTCAAAGATCTCTAATCAAATGATTTACTCCTTGAGTTTGGGATTATTTTTCCTCCAGTCTAAAATTGCATATGTGGTACTACTCAGCATCTTTCGGCTGCGCGACAGCTATATGAGCTGACTTCAGTAGATGCATTCTAGGTTTATAGTTTTACTTTTATTTAGGGATGTATGTAGGCCCATGTTAAAATTAATAGTGTCATTAGTTTTTACTATTTTTCCTTTACACATACTCTAGTTGACTGTCCTTTTATATAATAAACAACTAAAGGATTTAGCGGTCTAAATTAGGTTTCTACGCTTTCCAGAATGTCCGTTTTTGCTACACTGTGTAGAGCACAGTGTAGCTATTTTATCTCTGGTTTTCGTGCGAGAAACAGATGACAGACAATTATCGCTTATTTTATTTTATGTGTACATATCGCAAAATTTATAATCTATACTATGTATGTACATTTTTAAATAGCATGTACACAAAAGCATTGCTATTTTGAACACTGGATATGATGCTGCCTTACATGATAAGTATGGCAACACCTATAGCCAGTGAACAGTTGGTTTTATATTATACTGTCATATTATTTTATTATATAATTTTAATTCACTAATATGGTTGACAGGCATTGTAGAGGTCGTCTCGACCTGTTCCCGTCAACCAAAGTTAATAACATGTTAAAAAAAATACCCAATTAATAATAATGATAATGTAGCATTTTTGCATGTTTAACTGGAAGTCAAATAAATGATAGCCACATAGCCCCTATGTGGCGACAGAAGCAAATCTTTACAATGCAAATCTTTAAAATTTGCCCATTCAGAGCATCTACAAGTAGGAATTTGTTGCAAATGGTTTTCTTTCTCCTGTCCACCCTTAGTTAGTGTGAGGTGGACATATTTTTAAAACATTCATTTTTTTGAAAAGAAACAGAGTAAAATATATCAACTTTGTGTTAGTTTTGGCCAATAATTGAAACGTTGAGCAAAACTTGAAACAACGTTATGGTGAATAAATATGCCAAGATTCTATTCGATTAGACAAAACATTTATACTATTAAAAAACTTTTAATTTAAATTAATATCATGTTGATTCGTTTAGACTAAACATTTTGCTTGACTACCTCTACTACATGTATAACGTCACAAAAGATATCTGTTTCACTGTTCACACTCACCATAAAGTGGTATCCTAGCAACAAATTATGATGTCATAATACTTTAGGCCTAACAAAACCAAGTTGTTGTGTGTGTCAATGTCATACCCTGATGAAGCTATAAGCGAAACATGTCGGAATAAACCTTAACAAAGAAAATAGCAATGTGTTGTCTACTCTCACTAAAAATACCTTGAAACAACGTTGTTCCAAAGCAGATATGCTAAGATTGATAGTAATTATGATAGACTATCCTACCCTACGATAATTATAACACACCACAAGCACAATCCACAGTAGGCTATGGGGATCGCTTGAAACTGACAACGGCTTGAAGTTGGACGTGCTGCCCTCTCAAGCACTTGGGGTTGCATAAAATAAAATAATAAGGACCACGGGATAAAGATTATTCCTCAATCACAATGATTCTTTCACCTGGGTGATGGCGAATTTATTTCTCAAGAGATGTCATCTCTGAGACTTTCTCAGTGCAATATATAGACCTCCAGTATAGCAACTGACACGAAATAATTCAGATACAGCTGGGACTCAACAGTTTTTTTTTACCAGAGACGAAATCAAGAATATGAATTGAAAATTGGCAATAAAGTTGTTTTAAAAATGTGGAACTACAACCAATACTAAAACAAATATCTGATATAGGCCTAACTGATGATGAACTGGAATATAACATTTGCGTTGAAAAATATTCTGCCATAGGGGAGGGTGGCAAATTAATAAGGGTGAAATAAAAATAAATATCTCAGGAATTTTAAGTGACCATTAGTAAACGTTGTAAGCATTTTTTAATGGTCCACAACTTTTTCAATGACATGTTATCACTTTCAATAGATGATTGTTGCATAATTAGGCCGTACATAACTGCATACTCGGCATTCCACAAACAAGGTTGCTTAATTATTATCACAATGAGGGTGACCCAACGTTTGATTAATATTATTGTTGCTCCACCGTCTGCTACGCTGGCCAAACATTAACGCAACATTGGGTCGACAGCTGTTTATTTTTATCTAGCTAATTTAATATGCCTAGTAGTTCGCACTCGCTATCAAATGAGCTGATAATCATGTTTACGTTTTTTTTCCATTGTGTGGTTGTGTTAGCCTAAATAGTTGGACTAGAGTAGGCTAGGTTAATCTGTCATTAAGTTAAAACTGACATTTCAGCCAGTATCTCATATCTTCGTTTTACAGCAAATATACCACGAAATCGCACTATTTGATGTTTATTTTTTCAAAATTTTGCGGAGGCATGCCCCCTATAGGTCCCTGTTGTTGAATGGTTTCTTTGAAATCTGAGCACCCCCCTTAATTTATTTTTGGATACGCCACTGCCACTAACAAATTATATTTAGACACAACAATTCCATTGTGACTGGATTATGGGTGAATATAGTTCACGTCGCTTTCTGCACATTCATGGCAATATCGCGAATGGAGGAAGCCTTATGTCCTACTTTTATCAAATAACTTCAAGGGTTTTTCATAGAGCACATCACCGGTAACTGGACTATATAACTAAAAATGACCGGGAAATTTAAGAAATTGATCTACATTTATTTTATATATTTGCCATTGAATTCTTCTGTAGAATTAAAGTGTTTAGAGTCTATTTTTTGTGATCCTTGCCCTCGAGTATGAGACAGTGTTGAAACATATATATCTATTAAAATAGCTATTTTTTGAATGCCCGCAGTTGTGGTCTGTAAAATGTTTTTTGTTGTATAAAAATCGCTTATAAATGCATGGTTAGCTGATATTGACACCTGAATATATTCGGCCGGCCTTTTTGTAAACTGGCTGCCATTAAATTCATGAAAATGTTCTTTTGTTTGATTAAAATTTTATCAGTTCCTCTGAAAATGTATATTTAGATACAAATATTCCGATTTTACTTGGATTATAAGCTGTGATATTGACACGTATACATGTAGATTTGGTCGGGCCAGTTTGTACAATGACCACCAATGGAGTCAGTGAAAATATTTTTTTCTTGGATTAATGTGTTTAAAAATACTTTTTTAGTATTAGTACCCCTGAAAATGTATATTTAGATAAAAAATATTTCGATTTGAGGTGGATTAGAAGCTGAGATATTGATACGTACTCAGATTTGGTCGGCCATTTTGTAGAATGGCCACCACTAGAGTCAGTAATTTTTTTGTTATTCTGTTGGATTAATGTGTTTACAAATACTTTATTCTTCATCAGTACCCCTGAAAATGTATATTTGGATAAAAATATTTCGATTTTAGGTGGATTAGAAGCTGAGATATTGACACGCGTCGTTTGTGGACTTTGTCGGCCATTTTTAAAATGGCCACCACTGAAGTCAAACATTTTTTTTGTCTCTTAAAAATATTTTAAGTGGTCTTCAAAATATATATTTAGACATAGATATTCAGAATATTTGTGGACTAGAAGCTGGCATAAAAATTATAGACACTTATCATATATTTGGTCAGCCATTTTGTAAAATAGCTGCCATGAATTCATTAAAATGCTCTGTGTTTGATTAAAGTGTTCAAAAATACTTTATTTATTATCAGTACCCCTGAAATTGTATATTTAGACTAAAATATCTCGATTCTAAGTGGATTAGGCGCTGAGATATTGACACTTATATACATTTTGGCGGCCATTTTGTAAAATGGCCGCCAGCGAGATCACAGGTCATTTTTTTGATGGCCCTATGGCTAAAAACATTCTTAAGGGTGTTCTCTTACAGCATGTAAAATTTCATGCTTTTATCATTAAATGAACAATTCCTTCATATATAACAACCAGTCAGCGTAACTAAGGGACACATCGTGAGCGACGTGCACGTGCATGACTGAAATAAAACACGGAAGTTACAGACATTCTGAAACCAAACTAACTCTCTACTCACGTGGGTTATATGGTCAGCAGTCAATAACAGGGCTCCACGATCTATAATATGTCCAGAAATCATACGGTAGTATCCTTCATTGTCTGCGATCAGAGTCAGCTGTGATCAGATCATATGTCGGGGGGACTGGAGCATATAGGGCTGACGGGGTCTGGGTGCAGGACCACCGTGAACTGACATCACACAGTCACCGCCCTCAGCCCTCCCTCACACTCAGCTCACAATGCTGACAAGCCCGAAAAATTCACCAGCCACAGACTGATAGGGTGTTCATCTAAAAAATTTCCCTACAGGACACCACCGGCTACAGTAGCCTATATAATATGTAAGCATTGATCCCTATGTCATATAACAAGTCTAGAATCTAGTGCTCTGCAAAGCCAAAAGGCAGTATCTGCTTGTAAAGTAAGCAGATACTGTCTTTTGGCTTTGCACGGCAGCGTGAGCATTCCTATACTATTATACTATCATGTCATATAACAGTCCTTCCAAGTTAGACGTTGGTCTAACATTGCATAAAATTAATGTTATACAAATGGTTTGTGTTTGCTCGGTGATTCACCTTAGGCCTACACCAGCTCTTTATTTTAGTTTTTCACCCACTTAATTTTTTGTCTGGGTACCGCAATTCACAGCTTCAAGTGGGTGAAAATTACTCATATCTGACTAATTTGAGACCAAACATTAACAATTCCTATGATTGAACATCACTTTATCACACAAAATCTAGCATTTGATATGATTAAAAAATATATTGAAAACAAATAGAGCTTAAATGGTTAACCCTTCAGGCGCTGCATTTGAAATATTTCATTAACCCTTAAAGCGCTGAATTTTTTCATGAAAACATTGGAGACCAAAAGGTTTTATTATCATAACTGTCTTTGTTAGCTCTTTCTGGTTAGCCCTTTCTGATTCATTTGAATACCTATGGTATGGGTCTATGGGCAATAGAAATATTTCCACTCTCACAGTGCGGGGATCGACTTTAGTCGACAGAATCTGACGTCTGTAGACGTCAGATTCTGTCGACTAAAGTCGATCCCCACGCTGTAAGAGTTAATAATGTTGGCGCAAAAGTCACATGAATGAAACATGTTTTATGGACCTATTTAGAACTATAACTATAATTGTCGAACTTTATAAATTTCCTTCAAAAATTATGATGTTTACAATCACGCCCAGCAACATTCCTTTCAAGATTATTATATAGTTTTCTTTAAATACGTTTTTTTTTAATTTTTGATAGCATTCCATTAGCTAATCGCCTGTATATTTAATTATAAATGTGCTAAATGCCACGATTGAAGTGACAAATAACACCTTTTATTCTCAAAGTAGGCCTGCATTATATTTTTTAAATTTCCGACGATTAGGACGACTGACTGAAGGTATAGCCCCTACTGTAAACATGCACGATATCTGTCACAAATCAAGCATATCGACTTCTAGAAAAGTAAATAAAAATAACGTTTGCTTTGTAAATTCGCATTACTATTGCTGACGCATTATGTAAAAAAATCCTGCATATTTTCATATTTAATTTGTTTAAATTTGCTTATGAAATCATTGCTTGCTACTAGGTTTTTATGTATTTTTTAATTCGTGAAAATTGATGATCGCAAAAATCAGCGTTTACATCAGCTCGCTCGCCTACGGCCTGTCCAGGTGAAATGGTACCTGATCGATTTTGTATGAACTGGGACACACATGGATCGAGCGAGCTGTGGTGCAAAGGCAAACAGCAGTAACTGCTTATTTATACATCAGGCAGTTATTTTTGTTTGGATACATAGACGCTTTCCTGCACTGCAAGAGCAAATACCCGCTAGTTACTGCTTTATCCGTGGCTTATCGCCCAGCAAACACAAAAAATATGTATAACTTTTATACAACGTCGGCCCAACGTCTTTGACGTTGGCCAAACATGGTAGAAATATTATGGAAATGTTTTTGTGTTACTGGGATAGACACAGCAAATGTAGGGAAGACAAGCATATAATAGATTATAGTAAGCAGGTTAGGCCTACTATTGGCTCCCTTTGCATGTACAACAAACATGACAAAGGGAAACAATAGTAACTGTTCAGTGTTTCAGTGAGCAATTACTGTTTTGCCTTCCCAGCAAACAAGAAACATTTGTACAACAATGCTGGTCCAACGGCTTCTACGTTGGCCCAACATTGTATAAATGTTATAGGCTCTACAAATGTGTTATGCCTACCATGCTCACTGGGTTTACACTGCAGTATTTATCACCTGGTGGGGGAGGGGGGGGGGGGGTGGAACACGCATCATCGATCACAACACGCACCGCAAAGGCAAACAGCAGTAACTGCTTACTTGATAAGTTAGCAGTTACTGCTGTTTGTCTTTGCGCGGCAGGCTTTACACGCTCAATTATATCTCCCACCGCTCACACAACATATCGATCAAATGGCCAGCGACGTTTCCACGCATGGACGACCACACGAGGGCTGTATCTGGAATGATCTGACAGGTGGACGACACCTGGTGAGTGATACGTTACAGAGACCCCATCTGGTGAGTACTGTTAAAAACTAAAAAAAACGATATTATCAAGGACCTGACATTATTACTAGTCCAGACAAACTGGTTAACGTCCATAGATCCATTTCCTACCTAAATGCATTCAAACACGAGGTTCACTGGGAGACTAGTGTAGGATATAAGTGAATACTTGCTTAACACTGTGATCGATGGCGTCCATTTTGGATTTTACGCTCTACAAGATATCGCCCTCCGTTTTGGAAGTTTATTTTTTGACAAATACCTTAAGCTACCTGTACCTGAAACAATCGTCAAACCCCACTTGTTAAATGTTGGTCAAAATGGTTTTGGAAC
Source organism: Flabesymbios commensalis (assembly GCA_964017125.1). Taxonomy (NCBI): domain Eukaryota; kingdom Metazoa; phylum Annelida; class Polychaeta; order Terebellida; family Flabelligeridae; genus Flabesymbios; species Flabesymbios commensalis. Next base: position 215,698 of record OZ024904.1, on the reverse strand, counting down.
CTACTATTATGACTTTTAGTCGTTTGACCTTTATAAATACGCCTTTTTGACCTAAATTTCGGACACTTCCATCCCCTGGACACCTTAGGACTTTTATTATGTTGTTTCTAACAAACTTATCAGAATTTTTCAGATTGTTGCGAATATGTTCAAGGTCACACATTGCTTTGAAGGCTAACTTTCCAGGACTGATGAGTTAGGATGTATTATTTAAACTTCTCACAACTTGACTTTAATAATGGGTAGTCTAGGCCCTATAAATTAAAATATTTTGTCACGATTTATAATAGGCCTATGATACAGTAGTTTATTATTTGTAAGTACGAAACAAAGCATTATTAGTGAATTATACTGCGGCATCAATTCAGACCTCTAGGTGGATGGAAATTAAACAAAATACCTTTTGGTCAAAAAGTATATTATAGACCTGCTACTTTCAGCAGTCTGTTATTTGTAATCTAAGTCAGCATGACATTCATTCCCAAAACGGATGGAGGCCCAAGTGAAGTAATATCATTATTGTTGCTAAACCTGTGTGCTATACGATAAGCTGTGAAAGGTTGACGATTGTCACATACACTACTGATAAACTTACATAAGGGTTCTTGAATATTTTTATTTAATGGCCGTCACAGAAGTGAAGGCTACAAAAATTAGTCTATAGACTCATTGTGTTGTTCCTCTCCACGGAAATCTTTAGTAAAAGGCGAAAGATTTATGCGTGGTTTGAAGAGAAACCAGAGTAAAGGTAGAATCAGGCGACGTGACGGGTCTAGTTGACACACCGCAGCTAAAATAAGCTTCAATTGACAGGGAGTATTTTACACGTTTATTTATTACAGGAAAGATTTTTAACAAAATAATGTAATTTTTTCCACTTTCTTATATATGATCTGACATAAATTTGTTTCTAATTTTGTAAAATCAACGAAGGGAAGACAAATTTAAGCATTATTTCACATTATTTTGAAGCGGAGAGAGAGAGCCATCGTGGGGCGACGTAAACTGCGAGCTGCCCCTATTGCCGCCTAGTGAATAGAGAGCGCACTGAGCTGGATGGTTCGAAGGGGGTCAGTTCGTTATTCCGACAGGTCTATATTCCGACAGGTCGTTATTCCGACAGGTCGTTATTCCGACAGGTCGATATTCCTACAGGTCTATATTCCGACAGGTCGTTATTCCGACAGTTCCTTGATGTAAATTGTAATGGGAATTAGGCCTAGTCTGTGAGATGAACCACTTTTAATAACTTGTCTGGGCCCAAAAGGTTTGAAGAGTGTTTCTAACATAGACATATATAGAATAACTAGACAGGACACGCCTTCTATCGAGCACTGGCCGAAGCAGTCAGCGACGCCGCCATCTTGGCTAGGACATCACATGACTGATGCCGGGTTGTTTACATTGGAGATGGGCAGGTGATTGATCACAGAAATGTGCTTTCCGTAGGAGAAAAGGTAAACTTATTGTTTTCCAAGTCATGTCAAGTGCTACGCATTGTTAATAGGATATTTTTATTCATACATAGTTGATAAAATCTTGCTAAAATATAACTTAAAGAACACAATAGATGATTAAATGTGCCGGTCAACCCGCTTGCACAGCCACAGGCATGACAGGTGACACAGAGACTGAGTGAGTGACAGGTGAATGTGTGAGATGAATATGCTGGTCACTTCGACTTATAGGCCTAACGTTAGTCTTTCTCTTGCCAATTTGATCATATTATCACATACTAGTAGTAGTAATTACTAGTACTACTTCATGTACCTGCCTAGTTACTGACACTCAGGGGCGGATCCAGGATTTGAAAAAGGAGGGGGCACAGTGCCAGTGGCTTCGGGGGCTCGCTCCCAATACTTTTTTGGCCAAATCAGGGGACTTTTTAAAGAATTTTAGGCAAAAAGGGGTGGGCGTGCGCCCCCTACCCCCCTCTTGATCCGCGCTTGACACTGTAGGCCTACATTTATTCTCATGATTCTGATTATTTTTTGGCCAGTTTGGACTCACAATTACACTCTGTAGTGTAGGGCTAGGCTTAAATTTAACTTACAGTTATAGTCTATGGACAATATCAGGCCTGTGTCAATGATAAAATAATCAATATAACAAGAGCTCCCTAATGACCCCGAGGCCTGGCATGGGCATCATGCATAGACCTACAATTGCTACCTTCCTGCTCAACCATGCCATGGTACATCAGATTGCCGGCTAGGCGGATCCAGGGGTCACACTCATAGCCATATGAGAATTTTTTTGGTGGGGAATTCCTATTGAAGTATTCTGCCACTTCCATCCCCCCCCCCCCCCCCTTGGTATAATTAACTTCTCTAATGGATCCGCCACCGTGTCTTGCCCGGTAGCCTAGGGTGCATCATTTTTTTGGATAAAAACTTAGTATAATATATCAGAGTCTATATATATATCAGAGTCTATATAGGCCTACTGTAAATCTGGTAATTTTTTTGCGCGTTTAGATTTTTGTGAATTTGTGATTTTGGTGACTTTTCGTGAAGTCTAGAATTCCTGAATTATCAATTTAGATAATAGTAGCGCTATACTATAATATAATTTGCGCGAGATTCTCAAATTTGCGAATTTAATTGTCCTTGCGAAATTCACAAAAATTAAAACCTCGTGAATATTATCTAATATAATCTAGACTATACCTATATGGGGGCATATATGTTGAAAAATTTCAAAATTGCCAAAATTGCCAAAATTTGGGCATAAAATGGGTGGTTAAAGCCAATTTTCAAAGCTTTACACATGTTGAACTAAAATTGGCAACTAAAATCTAACAAACCTACTACTGGCATGGCCAATAATAATCAAATTAGATTTAGGATTTTTCTAAGGTGGTCACCTGGGAAACTTAAATTTAGGTGTTTTAACATGGAATAACCCCATAACATTTTGCTACATATTTAATACTGAGCAAATTTTTCCCTGTTGTGGATCCATGCCTGTTGCGGTGTGCATGCACATTCAGGGGAGTATCCAGAATCCCCCTCCTCTGATATCAGTTGGTATTCTAGAATAAATACAGTACCTGTACATCCCTTTATTGCATTTTTTATAATTGATGGCATTTATGATCAGATTAAAAGCATGGTAGTCTCTAATTTAAATGTCATGGATCTCAAAACATTTATAATGCAGACCCACCATTGATCACAAATTTTTTTAAAGCATCATTTTGTGCACTTTTTGCAATAGAACAGCTCATGTTCTATGTAATATATGCGAGGCTGATGTTTTAGAATGAAAACAACAACATTTCAAAATAAACATATATTAGGGTGATGGTTGCTATAAATTATTCATCATGTTCATGGCATTAAACAATTTTTTTATCATGATCCTCATGATTTTACTCTAAAATTCTAGTTTAAAATATTGTTTCAGGTACTGGAATGAGTCATTCTGGATCGATGCATTATATATTTGAAGTGAAGTTGCCTGCTGACCCAGAAGTAAGCTGATGAAGAAAAATGAAAATAATCAAAATTAGGTAACTTAAGGTATAACTAAGCCACATTCATTCATTATAATTAATTACAATAATCCCTCAGACTACAAGGGAGATGGACACTTTGTATTCATGATAAAACAGTAGTCTTTAATGATCAGATAGTGTAGGTCTACATGATTGTGGGTTTCTGTTTCAAATCAGGGCGGTGGACATTTATTAGAATGTGGGTTTTTTTTTAGAATAATAATAAAGTACATCAAATCCATGATTCCATGTGGATAAAGTATTATACATGTTTGAGAGGTTGGTGTGCACATATCTAATTACTGTTATGTAGATTAAAGACATATTTTGAGAAATTTATGGTGGGTTGGTATAATTAATAGACTCTTATGTCAGGTACAAATAGTGAAATAGGCCTATAATGTAAACTTTGGATTTGTAACTTAAACATCAAAATTTACAGCAAATTTTAAACCAGGTGTGCAGGTATAATTTTGTTTAAATCTGTGATTTTCCATTTATATTTCATATATCTTTTATAATATTTGATAGATCATAAAACCTTTTTCCTACACTGAAATATTTTGTATAACATTTCGCCTGGCAAGCTGCATCAATCATATTAACCTTATTTAATTTTAACTTACATTACCATGGACACCAAAGGTTTATTTTTCAATTTGAAGTCATCATTAATGGCTTACTTAGCCTTTTCTGCTCTATTTGATTTCCAATTTTATGGGTCTATGACCATTAAAGTTTTTTAAATTTTGACTTCTAAATAGACAGTTCCCGCACTGTCACTCAGGGTTAAGAGCAATATACATTTGTGAACCACATCAAATACTTTTAATTAGATACTGAAACTTTCAGCATGCATGACTTATTATTATCTTAAAGCGCTGTGATCGGCTTAGTGCAGCTGGATACAAGCGTCTAAAAAAATACAATAATAATTATAATAATAAATTCAGGGTCATAAAAAATGATATAAATTTATTTTCTTAACCCTTGTCCTGCTAATTTTTTTGATCCCATTTTTCATTCACTTGAAGCTGGAATTGCTAATGCATATCCCAGCTTCAAATGACAAAAAAATATGCGAATTTCTGAAAAATAATCATCTGTAAAGTAATTATGTGATTAACCATGTCAATTGATCATCTATTACAAACTGTTTTATCAATTTAGTTAGATTTTATTTGGTCTGAATCTACAGGAAAACATATATATATATATATATATATACAGTCCCAGCAGCACAAGGGTTAATCTACTGAGCTGGTAGGCCTATTAGGCAGGGCTGACAGCAGCAACACAAGCCATGCATGGTAACAATAGCCATCCATACCAATGTAACATATGTGTCATATGGTTAACATAGTTAGTGTTTTTATTGGTATTGTGTAATAAATACAATTAAAATAAATAACTCCTATGGCATTATATATTATGTACTGAATGTGATACAAAATCTAAAATGTAATACATTTGGAAAGAAAAACTGTATCAATTGTTCACATACATTTGTATCTGCATTTATATTCTTACAGATATTGCCCTACTTATGTGTGTGTATAATCCACATTGATGTAACATTGAAACTGAATGGGATCATCGTTACAGTACGTTATATATACAGAAAAAACAGGATATCTTGTTAGTTTCCAGTTAGCCCCCCCATTTATAATTCATGAAATAATATTTTTAAGTGTAGTGTTTGTATATATAATCATCAACTATTGTTGACTGATCCATTACAGACTGTTGTAAGGAAAATAGATAGACTATGTAAATATAAATCAATTTCATTGTGTTTTTGCCATTTATTTCATTGCTCTGGAATATATGTAGGCCTACTGATATGACAAATAAATAAGATGCAGTTGCTGTTATTTTGTCACTTTTGTCTTTTATGTCATATTTATTATTGTAATAAAAATATATTTCCTTCCTGAAAAAATACTGTTTTTTTACCCATCGGGACTAAATGGGGTATTGTTGTCCCCTTTGTACGTCGCCGCTGGAACTTTTGGCTACTACGCCAACACTGTCCAACAGATTGAATTCACAATTTAAACAAAAATTCAACCCCTCCGGCAATTTTTTTACTCAAGGTGAAAGGCAAAGTCAAGGTCAATGATTAAAAAAAATCTTGTCACCGCGATAGCTTGAAAAATAATTATAAGATATCTTCAATTGTTTATGTGAAGTCACCCATGAGTATATAGACACTGATAGATGACCTGATTAGATTTCCCTTTTCATCAATAATCAAAATAGCCGCCAGTTCGCGACTAATTTTTTTTTTTAGTTCCCTTGAAACCTGGTATATGTAGGTTTCCGGGGTCTGCGAATCTTTTGGCATTGTCCGTTTTCATGGTTTCACCGAAAACGAGGCTATGGCGCCCATTTTAGTTTTATTATTTTATAAATTCCTTGTTTACCCGATTAAAACAATAATCATTATATCTCTCCAATTTTTTATTTGAGTTTACCTATGAGTACGCCTATGAACATGCCCTTATTAGATTTTCAGCTCTCCACCGATAATCAAAATGGCCAGCAGCTGGTGACTATTTTTAGCTCCCGCCGTCACCGTAGCAGGCCTTCAGATTTGGCGTGAGTGATTGCTCACGCACACCATAACTCACGCAAGTGTAAAGTCAGGTGAGCGAAATACAGCTCACCTCAGATTTTTTTTTAATTGCAAAATTATATTTTTTTTCAATTTTCATCAACCAGTTAGCTATTGCATTTAACTATGGTGAGCGATCACTCGCCTCAGTACTTTGAGGTGAGCTTTCTTTCACTCGCCACCAATTTTCAAATCTGAAGGCCTGCCGTAGGTGAGACGGAGGGAGCTATGGATTCCGCCTCCGTTTTTTTTTTATCTCTGCTTTTGCCTATAACTTTGTAATAAAATAAGCTAGGATAACAATTTTTGGTATGTGTGTTACTTCCAGGTGGATAATGGACAGGGTAAAAGATTTTTAATCTGAATCCACTACGCAAGGTCGCAGAGGAGAAAATGATGATGTTACGGCGTTGGGCCGTCCGTGAACAACTCGTTTCCGGAGCATATCTCTGAAAGTACTTGTCCGATTGTTTACAAATTTTACACACAACACCCCTAGGGGGTCTAGTTGTGCTTTTTGGGGTATATGAACTTTGACCTACTTTTGGTTCAGAACTATGACCTATTTAGACGTTTTGACGCACACTTCGTTTCCGGAGCAGATCTCGAAAAGTACTGGGCCGATGACAGTCATATTGCACATATATGTTCTCTAAGGTCCCTAGTTGTGCCTTTTCAGGTTTTTTGACCTTGACCTTGAAGTTGACACAGCATTTTGACCTAATTTATAACATCGATAAATCCGATTGAAAGATTTTGCGGAGTATCATGAAAACCGCTCAAGATAGCTACACCATTACTATAAAACAAATTGTGAGGTTTCAGGAGAGGATGCATCTTAAAAAATTTCAAGTTGATAAAATTAAAAATGGCCGCCTATCGGCCATTATTCACCTCGACAGGCCTGATATTGCGGAATATTATGAAAACCGCTCAAGATAGCTACACCATTACTATCAAACAAATTGTAAGGTTTCAGGAGAGGATGCATCTGGAAAAATTTCAAGTTGATCAAATTCAAAATGGCCGCCTATCTGCCATTATTCACCTCGACAGGCCTGATATTGCGGAATATCATGGAAACCGCTCAAGATATCTACACCATTACTATAAAACAAATTGAAAGGTTTCAGGAGAGGATGCATTTTGAAAAAATTCAACTCGACCAAGATCAAAATGGCCGCCAATCGGGGGGTCTGCAAGTCTATTGGCATTGTTTATTTTCATGTGCAACCGAAAATGAGGTTATGGCAGCCATCTTGATTTTATCAATTTTAATAAAACGTTCTCATTTTTAGTAAGTCTAAAGCGACACAATTTAAATTAAAAATAAATCGGTATTTTTATTTCGGCTTCTTTTCGGATGCCATAAGATGTGTCTTTAAACTAGAATTACGGGGGTCTTTAAAATTTTTGGCTGCTGTGGCAATGTAGCAAGTGTGCCGAAAGCCCCATGGCATTTATCAGTTATTCCCATATTTCTTATTTTGGACATGCATGTCCAAAATTAAATTATGTCCTTATTTCTGACTTAACTAGTAAATGCGCAATACTAAATTTTAAAATCTTACAAAATTCTAGTCTATGGACATGTTGACATATATTATGGACATGTGAAGGAGCCGAAATAAAATTACTGTTTTTTTATGGTCATAGCCTGATTGTGTCGCTTCAATCATATAGTTATATATCGCAACAAAAAAGGCGAAAGTAGTCATTTAATATTAGGCTATAGCGCATAGAAGCGACAAAAATAATAAATTTAGCACTTCACAGTTGGCCTAGTCAACTAGACTACTTGTAGTTGTAAGAACTGGATTTCCTAATAATAAAGGAACATAACTTATAGGGCCTATTTAAAGGTTGACTGTGTAGCCTAACGTTAGGCCTACAGTGGCAGTGCTATAAGGTGGGGGGGGGGGGGGTGGCAGCATCCCAGTGAACACGATACATTGACCCAGTGCTATTTGATGTTGGGATGTCAGCCAAGCCCTGTCACTCACACTTTCACAGTCGTGAACAGAGACTGTCACTGTGTCAGAGTACGTCACTGTCACCATGCTCACTGTCATGCAGTGACTGAGTGAGTGGCGGGCCTGCAGCGCTGCACCTGATAGTATTTAGTGGGCCTAGACCAAACTACAGTCTACATGATATAGGCCTATCAATTTAATTATAGGCCTAGACTAGAGTAGACTATACTGTTGACATTAGGCCCCAGCTAGGCTACATCATCATCTTTATTTAGGCCCTTCTGATATGAGTATGACGGTACAGACGACAGGTGATAGCACGTGTTGTTATTGATCAATACCGGCAGGTCAAGATGACGTTTGCAGGCAGGTCACGTGATATGATGACGTCGTTCCACATGAGATTGAACCTGACAGGATACACCAACTTTTCAATTGGTAACCGCTTCAGATATCAGAGCCCCCCAAATTATGTTGTTTTTGCATTATTTTCCATTAATATTAGTATTTGGCAAGCATGTCATGATTTTTTATTAACATTTTCACAAATGAAGTTATTAACGAGAGACTACGGAATCGGTGGGTGAAGTCTCTATGTTATGTAAGACTTAGGTCAACACATGTCCTCAGTAATATGGCCTCGCTCTGGTACCGCGTGAATCAGCCTCGTGTCCAATCCAGTGTATATACAGGTCAGTGGTTTCTAACTCAGAATTTCATGCTGATTCTGAAATTCCATTTCTTAAATGCCTCAGACGCTGCATTTTCTCAGAATATAGCATTTTGCGTGTTTTTTTCATACATAAATGGTGAAATGGCTATTTTACCCAGTGACACTGTTTAAATGTATACATAAGAACCATTCTGACCTCAGAGCGGGGTTGACCTGAGCGACATCTATGTGTGGAGAATGCATAAGAACATGTGATGCCAAATTAAACAGTCTGATACATGTGATCCAATAATAAGACAACAAATTCAGCGCTGAGACCGACTTTATAGGTCAGAATCTGACGTCAGATTTAAAAATATTAATAACGGCGTTAGATCTATAGCATAATTATTCAAATTAGTCATGGGACATATTTACCTCCGAATGGTTCAAATCGTCCCAAAAGCACCAAATTTGGGCCACGTATGGCCAAGGCCAAAATACTTTTGATTTATCGTGGGAGCCAAGCTAAACTCTCGCCGTGGGCGCTTTATTATACATATACAAGATGGCCGTCATTCAAATTATGGTCATTTCATAACTAATAGACGTAGAGACGCATGTGATACCACTTTTCTATGGTTTTGGAATATGTGGAATTGATTTATGATATTTTGAAGTTGATTTGGGAATTATTTAAAACACAAAAATATATGTAAAAGTTATTTCGTCAATATATATGGGTTATATCGCCTGGAAATGTACAATTGCCCATTAATGTGGTCGTAAGTATTATACTGGCCTTAGCTTCACTGATGAGTAATATATTTCTTATTCAAACACCTATAACTGTATTCGATAGATATCTAGCTTGATGAAAATGTATAGGTTTCACGACTCGTTGGTGCCTTTTTTTAGTCCGACCGTGTCATATATGGGTCCAAATAACTCACTTTTAACCTTTAGACAACACTTTAAAAGTTCTTAACAAATATTCAGGCTTGATATATAATATTTGTGTTACTTTCCATAGTTGCTACATAAATAAGGTATTCAAAAAATAAATAAAAGCTGCACAAAACATATTTTGGGATGGCACCTGGATGTATACCACCTTCGAAAATTTGTTGGTGATGTGCCCAACAAATACATTATGGTGTATACTGCGATGAAGAAATAACATAAGAGGTAAGTTGTGCCTTCCCAATAAAAAAGCTTCGGGTGTTTAATAAAAATGATCAACAGAAAATGACAGTGAGTCATAGTCTTCTATGCCAGCGACTCCTATTAGATATTATACTGGGAAATAGTTAGGCACATCATTTTCACTTCAAAGGTGGTATTAGACAAAAATATACTACACGCCAATACCATTTTGATGGCTATGCTTGAACATGCCTGTGGATTCCAATATGAGCCGGATCGACATAAAGATTGCGTTATTCATCTATATCAATTTGCCTGTTTTCCACCAAATCATGATGTGCCTAACATAACAGTGCGTTAAAACGGATGCGTATTTTTCACCATTTTCAACTGAATAAACTGGGTATGGACCATGCTGGCTTCAGACATTCAACATCCGTGATCAATGGAGAGAAAAATCTAAACTATGTGAACTTTTAATACAAAGATTGAGCACAGTATCATTATACTGTAGACTATTGTATAGGAAAGAACATTTACATTAACAAGCTATTAGAAACAGCTTTGCAAATAAGTACTCCCATGTTTCTGTTCTAAAGTTAATCATCTCAAGCCCTTGCTAAGCGATAAAAGAGGTATTTTCTGTTTGTCTATGCTGCACACACCAGCAGAATGTTCATGCTTAAAGTAAACACAATGATGTCACATATTTTACGTGAGTTGTTAAATATCATTGCAGAAATAGAGAATGAACTTAGAACATGTATTTACTACGTTGTTGTTAATAATTAGCTACATTGTGATGTGCCTAACTTTTTGTTAGGCACATCACCGTCAAATGTTTTTAACGAAATTAATGACACGTATACATTTATACAATCAGATTAATTTGTATAAACGGTATGTGTTGTCCATATGAATAGTATCAATATTTTTTTCTAAAGTAATCCCTATTAATTTGGTGTACGCTATTGAGATTTGAGTTAGGCACATCACTTGAATGTGAAATCAGTTTTTAAAACTATGATGGAGAAGACCATTTCTCTTGACAGTTTGTCAAAATGTGCATATTAAACTAGCGTGAATTTTAATGATATTTTAAAGTTTAACTTTAGATAATTTTTCTGCTGATTGTATGATGTGCCTAGCTTTTATTACTTGTTGATCATTTGTAGTGGTAAGGATAATATAACGCAGTTAAATGTCTTTCGTTGGTTCAACTTTCTGATAAAGTATTAACGACGTAAAACGGCTGATATTAACAGTAATAAGCCTCAGTTTCACATGCCCATGTGAGTGCGAAGTGTTGCGAAGTACAAAAAGAATATTGATTTAAACTTTTTGGTGTATATCACTCATATAAATCGTGTTAAAGTTATCTAAAATCTTCGTTATTCATACGCTAAGTTTAGACTGTATATATTTTAGTTTTTAAAACCATCAGTTTTGATACTTGAAACATATGTGGTGATATTGCAGGATATGCATGATGTGCCTAACATTTCAACGGCATTGGTGAATTTGTGATCTTCCTATATACACAAATCGACTAAAGACGTCATAGAAGCAGTCATATCATCAGGGAGTCTACTGATACAATGTATGTCATTAATCAATATTTGATGCTAGTAAGGAGGCTTAAATCGCATTTCAAGAAAGAAGACTGCGACTCAAAAAAACATTTACAAGTGGACCCATCCATCCAATATTCATGAAATTTCGAATGATTACTTCGGATAGTTTATAATATATCACTGCCAATTATGGGAGGCATATATCGGTTATCTATACATCATAGGGTGGTTTTAATAGTTGCAACCTGAAAATCATGGAAGATGATAGTGTTTTTATTCTATGCTGAAAAAAATGTAAATTCTTCATGATTTGAAGTATAATTGGTATGGTAAGTTAGATTAATGTTTGTGCTTCTAAATTAAAAGCATAACAAGTAAAATTGAGCAATTTTAACCCAGTATCTGAGTAAGTAAGTAAGTAAAATTTCCGCTTTACTTCACTTTTCGGCCAGTATGGCCATTTAAGTGAAAATTCCAAGTATTACAATATCCCATATTGTATAGATAAAGTAGCAAAGAAAAGACAAAGCTAATAAAAGCATGTTCGTACTAAAATATTCAGTTTCCCAGTATCTGAGCCCTGAGAGGCTATTTGTACATTTCCAGGTGATATGACCCATATACGGCATGATACCGGTTTAAGCGAAATTCCTGATTTCTAATTATCAGTTAGAGAAAGTGATGCCCACGGGTAAATATTGTATTTACTTCACCAGGTAAAGCGTATAGTTTCAGTTGCAGTCAGCAGATGGCCATAGCGGTGTTGTGTGATTACTGTATGGGAACAAATAGTATATTTACCTCGTCAGGTAATGCAATTTTCATGATTTTTACTCATTGATCACTTCTTTCTAAAATTAATTACCTCGTCAGGTAATGCAATTTTTACTCTTCAAACTAAACACTTTCTTGTATGAAATTTGTTCTTAGAGTAAAATTGACATCCATATGGTAACTTTTAGTCTGTTTTCAATGTACTGTCATAATGTTTTTAAATACGAGTATGTGATAAAATTATGCATACTTTATTTGATTATGATCTTAGTTGCATATAAGTGATCATATCAGGTACAGCTTTTTTTGTCACTTCCCACTAAAAATATTTACCGCATCAGGTAATGAAATTTTTACTCTTCAAAGTAAATATTTTCTAGAATGATCATAGTTGCAACTAAGTGATCATATCAGGTACAGCTTTTTTATCACTACCTGCTAAAAATATTTACCTCTTCATGTAATTCAATTTTTACTATTAAAAGTAAACACTTTCTCGCATGAAATCGGCTCTAAGAGTACAATTGACATCTATATGGTCATTTTTATTCTATTTTCAATGCAAGGTCAATAGGTTGTGAAATGTGTGACGAAAATTATGCATACTATACTTGATTATGATCATAGTTGCAAATAAGTGATCATATCAAGTACAATTTTTTTTGTATAAATTTCTGCTAAAAATATTTACCTCGTCGGGTAATCCAATTTTTAGTATTCGAAGTAAGTGATAAAAATACGCATACTATACTTGATTATGATCATAACTGCACATAAGCAATCATATCAGGCACAATTTTTTTTATCACTTCCTGCTAAAAATATTTACCTCGTCAGGTAATTCAATTTTTACTATTTAAAGCAAACACTTTCTTGCGCGAAATCGACTACAAGAGTAAAATTGTCATCAATATGGTCACTTTTAGTCTGTTGTCAATGCAATGTCAATAGGTTTTAAAATATGTGATAAAAATAAGCATACTGATATGATCACTTATTTGCAACTATGATTATGATCACAGTTGCACATAAGTGATCATATCAGGTACAACTTTTTTTTTATCACTTCCTGCTAAAAATATTTACCTCTTCAGGTAATTCAATTTTCACTATTGAAAGTAAACATTTTTTTGCATGAAATCGGCTCTCAGAGTAACATTTACATCTATATGATCACTTTTAGTCTGTTTTCAATACAATATAATAAGGTTTTGAAATATGTGATAAAAATGAGCAAAGTATACTCAGATACTTGATTATGATCACAGTTGCACATAAGTGATCATATCAGGTACAACTTTTTTTTATCACTTCCCACTAAAAATATTTACCTCTTCAGGTAATTCAATTTTACTATTTAAAGTAAACACTTTCTTGCATGAAATCGGCGCTAAGAGTACAATTGACATCTATATGGTCACTTTTAGTCTGTTTTCAATGCAATGCCATAAGGTTTTGAAATATGTGATAAAAATAAGCATACTATACTTGATTATGATTACAGTTGCACATAAGTGATCATATCAGGTACAACTTTTTTATCACTTCCCATTAAAAATATTTACCTCATCAGGTGATGCATTTTTTGCTCTTCAAAGTAACCATTAGGTCTTATGAAATTGTTTCGAAGATTGAAATTGACATCCATATGGTAACTTTTAGTCTATTTTCAAAGCACGGTCATACAGTTTTGAAATATGTGATAAAATTATGCCTACTATGCTTGATTATGATCCTAGTTGCAAATGAGTGATGATATCAGGTACAACTTTTTATTATAAATTCCTGCTAAAAATACTTACCTGGTCGGGTAATTCAATTTTTAGTATTCGAAGTAAGTGATAAAAATATGCATTCTATAATATCATATCAGTAATCATATCAGGCACAATTTTTGTAATCACTTCCTGCTAAAAATCTTTACCTCGTCAGGTAATTCAATTTTTACTCTATATCCAGCCTAACTGGTCAATGCGCAGCACAAAAATTAAAAAACTGTTTGCAGATCTAGTCTATGGACATGTTTACATCATATGGTCATGATAAGAAGCAAAAATAAAATCACCGATTTTATTTTTTATGATTTTAGCCTGATTCAGTCGCTTTAAAAATGCAGTTTTTATACTCTTCAAAGTAAACACTTTCTCCTATAAAATTGCTTGTTCAATTGTTCAATTGACATCCATATTGTAACTTGTAGTCTGTTCTAATTAGAAGGCCATATGGTTTTGGAATATGTGATAACATTATACAACTTACTTCGTAAGTATCATAGTTGTACATGAATGATCATATCGGATCATATCAGGTGCGGCTTTTTTTCATCACTTGCTACTAAAAAAAATTACCTTGTCAGGTAATTAAAATGTCATTTTTACTATTCAATAAAACATTTTCTAAACAGGCTAAAAGTTACAATATAGGTCTCAATTGTATCTTCAGAACCAATTTCATACCGGTAAGTGTTTACTTTGAAGGGTGAAAATGGCATTTTATTTACCTGACAACTAAATACTTTAAATAACATGTGATAAAATAATTTATACTTTATAATAATTTATACTTATTTGCAACTATTCTCATAATTGATTACAGGTTGCATATTAATATCATATTGATGATTGGCAAAACTTATGACCCTGCATTAAGAACATACTAAAAGTTACTATGTACCGTATTTTTTGGGTGTAAAACCCCCTACGTTTTACTCATTATAAGGCCTGATGCGGGCTATATAAGGAATGGGGGCTATACATTGTTGAAATCGGATTTTTTTTCGCATGGTTAAATTTCTAACTGCCGTACGTAGATGTGAATATGTTAATATTGCTTTACGTCGCTTTCTGCACAATCATGGCAATATCGCGACAGAAGGAAGCCCGAAGCCAGACTATGCCCTACTCTTATCGAATGGATTCAAGAGTTCCTTATAGTGCACAGTACCATAGACAGCACTGCACACTCCAGGCCTTTAAACAGTTTGGAGCACTGTATATGCACAACCCCGATGACAAATATCCGACCCGGCCGGGATTCGAACCCAGTACTTCTGAGTTTCAAGCCACAACCGAATCGAATGAGCCATTGGGCCGGCCTACTGCCAAAGATACCCGTCTCTCAAATGCGATGGCTTGGGCCCTGGTGCAGTGGTTAAATCTGCCTGCTTGAAAAGTCGGAGATCGTAGGTTCGAACCCTCCTCTGGCCAATAAGTTTCATTCATCTCACCATCCTCAAGAGGTTCTCCTGGCCCGGTTTAGCTTATATTTGCACAAAGATGGCCTAAAAACCTATTCATTTTATTTCATTTTTTTACTAAAATACGATATTTGTATTTCATGGACGGGCCGCCACTCGGCCGTCAGCAGGCTATGTGGGCAGGTGAGAACACGCTGCATATAGCCACGTCATGCCCCCACTCTAACTGGTACCGCGACTCGTTTATCAGGTAATGCTTTATTGCAGATGTGACGTTTTAATGCCACGAACCGATAGACGAGATCAACCTGCCTATTAAATGATTAACCATTGCATTTTATCTACCAAATGTTCCCATATGGGAACAGCTATTTATCAACAAAATGTTGCTTGTATTTAGATACACTGGTATGATAATCAGATAATTAGTCGGCGAAATATGGATAGACTTATATTAGAAAAACGTAACTGATTACATTTCCCATGTCAAATTTCGCACGTGCAGCCCTCACAATATACTCGCATTGCGCCCACACTACTCTTGTCGTGGCTGGCGCACTATTCAGTAATTATTATTTGTAGTATACATTATTATTGTCTCCCGTGGACAGCCATGCACTAACGCGCCTCGGGTCCTAGATCTCGTCATTCGATCATCGTGGCTTATAATCGGCCGTTAATAGACTAAGACCCCGACATGTTTTTAATTATTGTTTTTAATTATTTTTATCGATAAGTCCTACTTGAAACATATCAGATTTTATTCTATCGCCAAAATCAGCCGTAGCATGCATAAGATGTCAATTTTATTGTTGCAGGGGATAATTTGCCGCAGAAAAATAACAGTTGCGAATGTCAAAACTACTATTCTCCGTGCCAAAAACTGCTGAGGTAGCATTATTGTGTAGAAATAACCCAAAATTGGGTAGCAAACTGCCCCGCTACACCAGATAAATTATTCTGTACTCTTAGAATAAATTGCATATCAATTACCTGACGAGGTGAATATTTTTTAGTAGGAATTGATAAAAAAAGTTGTTTTTGATATGCTCACATATGTCATCAGGTCAGAGGTGTCGTGGGTGACATGGCATGTTGACCTGTTCGGCCCCCACCAACGATCACCTGCCCAGCCCTGTGTTATCCCAGCAAACACAAAACATTTGTATAACATTTATACAACGTCGGCCCAACGTCTTCGACGTTGGTCCAACATTGTATAAAGTCATACAAATGTTTTGTGTTCACTGCGACGAGCCTGTGAGTGTGAGTTCACAAGTGCGCTAATAGTAGGCCTAATACACAAGCTGTCCAGCACGCTCTAGCCTCTTGTAAGTGAGATGACCTGTTCGGCCCCTATCAGGGATAGCCTGTTCGCCCCTCAGTCCAGCCCTGTGTGTTAGTGCGCTAAGCTGTCTGGCACACTCTTGTTAACCTGTTCGGCCCCCTAATTAAAATATTAAAATTTATAAAACATTGTCGTAGATCTAGTGTTGTCAATTATAAGTAGCACAACTATTCATAGTGATGATCAATATGTGAAATATTTAAATACAATAGGCTTTATATGTAAATCAGCAGACAAAGTGTCATGCGGCACTTAGGCCTATAGGCCCTATGTGTATAGATGGCGAAAATCGCAACTGGCAACTGAAAGTCTGGCGTAACGCAAGGTAGGTCTAATTTACATTCTGACCTCAGAGATTATATCTCTGATACCACACGCTCATTTCGCCGTATGCACGCATGGCGATTGACCAGATTTATCAGCCGTTAGTGAGCGTTACCACGTGATTTTATAACCATTCCTATAACCACGGAACTATTTTGGTACTCACTTCGACTTATTACTTATCCTTTTTTCAATATTTAATTTGATCTTAGAGTTTGCTGCAGGTAGGGGCTATTTATTCTGTTTATTAGTGGATAAATTGAACCAGCACAATTCGCATGTCATTCAGTAATTTATATTTGCCAGTGTTTTGAAGCCGATTGTAAATTCTGTCAGAAAAACGTAAACATGGACCTTCTCACAGCAGCGCGTAGGCAGAAAAAGTAATCCATTGAATATTTTCTATTTCTATGTGAATAGAAAATCATATGTGGCGGAGTAGTGGTGTTTTATATTTGCCATATATATTCAGGACACTTAAGCGTGTTTATAAGCCTACAGTTGTTATATCAACAAAACTGCTCAAAATGAGCAGTTTTTGTCCAAACATGGCGTGTGGTTGCAGAGAGAGAGCGGGGTTGACCTGAGCGACATCTATGTGTGGAGAATGTCAAATTTACTGACAACTAATCATGTTGTATAAAGCTAGCTATTGACGATTCAGAGTCGGTACCGGTATTTTGCATAAGTAAAATCGGCCGGGCATTGATTAAATTATGTGTATGCCTGAGATTTAAAAAAAACCACATTTTATAAAAAACATTATTTTATTTAAGCATATCAGAAAAAAATATTAAATACATCAATATGAAATTGTCCCAGCATTGGGTCAACGTATCGTGTTTGCTGGGATATATATACCTTACACGATACACTGACGCATTGTCAGCTTAATGTTGGCCCAGTGTTGCAGACTATGTTCCGCCATTGAACCAGCATTGGGTCAGTGTATCGTGTTAGGGTAGGGCAATACCATGTGAGATTCCAACTAATATTTCAATATAGATCTTAAATATAACATTATTACTATATAGACTTATGTTAAATTAAACACTTAAAATTAGCCTATATAGTCACCGACTTGTTCTTCACTTCATCCGTGTTACTCAGACATGCATAGACATATATACAGTTGACATAAAAAGACATAATTAGACACTCGGTGAGCAGTAGGCCAACCGTGTACAGATGACACAAGTTGAGTTGTTAACAGAGCGATACCTCGGAGAAGGTGGGTGTTACCAGTTGTCAAGGCTGGAGTGAAAGCTTGGAATAAAACTGAGTGATAGATTGGTAAGCTGTGAACTCGCTTACCAATAAAAACTGGGTATTTCAAATCAATATAATTTTCATAATATCAATGTGAGAAAGAGCGGAAATATATTTAAAATTAGTTGTTTCAAAATATATGAAATGATAAAAACCGCGGCAATGTCTACACACGCGATAATCTGATCGTGCTTAAAGGTGAAATGACCTGCTTCATTCGTTTACAAATTGTGAATTATTGTATAATTTTAAAGGATTCATAGATAAGTAAATATGTTGAAGGCCTATATAAAGGCTCATAATATTATATCAGTTCTAGTTTCCAACGCGATAGACCTGTTCATCATAGGGGGCCGAACGGGTAGAATGTACGTAGGGGCCTACTTGGGGGCCGAACAGGCAATGCTTGGGAGCCAAACGTAAGGATAGAAATATTAAATTCGTGGTACAAAGAATCAATAATATAACAGTAAATTGAACTAACATTGGAAGGGTTGTTTTAAAACTTCACGACGTTTCGACTCACTTACTACGGCATTTTTTCTGTAATTTCTGGACTTTCTGATTTGTTCTAGATTGTTCTAGGGCTGGGGCTGAACATAATTAAGGATATCTCAAAAAACCCCTCGAACCCCTCGCCCCTCGACCCACGACCCTTGACCCTCGACTAGTCTTTTTTTTAAATTCGGGAAACAATATCAGGTCGATGTTGGCTCACCGTCTGCGACGCTGGCCTAACATTGGCTGAACGCCTCCTGTATATTTTGGGAGAGGCACGATACGCAATATATATATATATATGCGGGCACTTGATTAGGCGTATAACAGATTGCCATCTGAGTCCCACCACTGTCCTACATTAACGCTGGCCCAACAGTGTTCCGGTCCAATGATAGCTAAGCACAGCAAGCACTAAGCATTGAACCAATGTTGGATTTTTGCTGGCCCAACGTCTGTAACGCTGGCCCACCGCTTGCGATGCCGGTGCCAAAGCGTGTGACTGAATGAAACTGGCGAGTGACATGCCAGGTGATATGACCCGCAAGTGTTTTTTTTAGCACCAAAAAAACAAGAGGCATTCAATCCCATGCTTGGGTTAATATAGGCTCCATAACAGTTAAAATTAGACAAGCGTCCTAAACAGTGACTCAACATTAAAATGTGTTCGGCCAGCTGTAGGCCTACGTGTATTGATAAAAATACAATCGATGGCCACTCATTAAACAAGATACATTAAACCAACGTCGGGTGGATGCTGGACCAGCGTAGCAGACGGTCAGCCAACATCACTTGATAGCCAGGTTAGCATCACAGTAGGCCTATATTATAATTTCCAGAATATTATTATTATTATACAAAAGTTATAATTATATAAGCAAAAAAAACTGTTTTTAAAATTAAGTCGAGGGTCGAGGGTCGTGGGTCGAGGGTCGTGGGTCGAGGGGCGAGGGGGTCGGGGGGGTTTTCAAGATACCCCATAATTAAGGATAAACAATTTAATGATTAGGTTATATGTTATCTGGTATTATTCCAGCCTGTTTTCACAATGTAGGCCTAGGAGCAGATGAGCAGGCTGTTCGGACAAGTAATTTTCAGCCACTTGAAGTTGTGTCTCGCGGTTCAGTGTAGTAGTAGTAGGCCTATAGTATAGCTGTATGTACCACGGTAGGGGGCAAACGGGTAACGCTCTGACGACGCTGACTCAGTGACTGACAGGCCAGCATTGTATATTAGGGGGCCAAACGGGAGGGGGCCTAACAGGTAAGAGGCCGAAACGACCTGATACCGCTCACATATGTGCAACTATGATCGTAACCAAGTAGAGGTTGCATATATTTATCATGTTGCAAAATGTTATGACACTATAGAGAACATACTGAAAGTACCTATGTATACATGTGGATACCAATTTTACTCTTGGAACAGAATTCATACGAAAAAATGTTTACTTTAAAGAGTACAAATTTCATTACCTGATGAGGTAAATATTTTAGTGAGAAGTGATAAAAAAATTGTACCTGATATGATGATCACTTATGTGCAACTAAGTGATCAAAATCAAGTATGAAATGCACATTTTTATCACATATTGCAAAACCTTATAACATTGCGTTGACAACAGACTAAAAGTGACCAGATAGATGTCAAGTTTACTCTTATAGCCGATTTCACGCAAAAAAGTGTTTACTTTAAATAGTAAAAACTGAATTACCTAACGAGGTAAATATTTGCGGCAGGAAGTGATAAAAAAAGTTTTACCTGATATGATCACCTAGTTGCAACTATGATCATTATCAAGTATAATATGCATATTTCCATCACATATCTCAAAACCTTATGACATTGCATTGAGAAGAGGATAAAAGTGCCCATATAGATGTCAATTTTACTCTTAGAGCCGATTTCATGCGAGAAAGTGTTTACTTTGAATACTAAAAATTGAATTACCTGACGAGGTAAATATTTTCAGCAGGAAGTGATAAAAAAGTTGTACCTGATATGATCACTTAGTTGCTACTATGATCATTCTAGGAAATATTTACTTTGAAGTTTAAAAATGTCATTACCTGATGCGGTAAATATTTTTAGTGGGAAGTGACAAGAAAGTTGTGCCTGATATGATCACTTATGTGCAACTATGATCATAATCAAGTATAATATGCATATTTTTATCACTTATTTCAAAACCTTATGTAATTACATTGACAACAGACTAAAAGTGACCATATAGATGTCAATTGTACTCTTAGAGCCGATTTTATACGAGAAAGTGTTTACTTTGAAAAGTAAAAATTGAATTACCTGACGAGGTAAATATTTTTAGTGGGAAGTGATAAAAAAAAAGTTGTACCTGATATGATCACTTATGTGCAACTGTGATCAGATTCAAGTATATGAGTATAGTATTTATTTAATATATTTCAGAACCTTGTGACATTGCATTGAAAACAGACTAAAAAAGACCATACAGAATTCTACGTCAATTTTACACTTAGAGCCGAAATCAGGAGACAGTGTTTACTTCGAATACTAAAATTGAATTACCTGACGAGGTAAATATATTTTAGCAGGAAGTTATAAAAAAAAGTTGTACCTGATATCATCACTTATTTGCATCTATGATCATAATCAAGTATAGTATGCATAATTTTATCACATATTTCAAAACTGTATGACAGTGCATTGAAAACAGACTGAAAGTTACCATATGGATGTCAATTTAAATCTTTGAAACAATTTCATAAAAGAAAGTAGTTACTTTGAAGAGTAAAAATTGCATTACCTGATGAGGTAAATATTTTTAGTGGGAAGTGATAAAAAAAAAGTTGTACCTGATATGATCACTTATGTGCAACTGTGATCATATCAAGTATAGTATGCTTATTTTTATCACATATTTCAAAACCTTATTATATTGCATTGAAAACAGACTAAAAGTGACTATATGGATGTAAATGTTACTCTGAGAGCCGATTTCATGCGAGAAAGTGTTTACTTTGAATTGTAAATATTGAATTACCTGAAGAGGTAAATATTTTTAGCAGGAAGTGATAAAAAAATTGTACCTGATATGATCACTTATTTGAAACTGTGATCATAAACAAGTATCTGAGTATAGTATGCATATTTTTATCACTTACTTCGAATACTAAAACGATTTTGTGACGGCGCTATAATATATATGTGCCTATTACACGATATGATGATCCTGTTAAACTGCGGTATAATATGATGCTCCTGTTATCATGGTTATACCACGCTAAAAGCGCGATATATCTTCCCCCAGGATATGAAAGGGTGTGAGCCCTATCTGTCACTTTTAAAGTGGCAGATGCACCCTTTCATATCCATATGTTATCGCGTTATGCGATGATGCTGTTACCGAGGTATACACAATGTATGGTCATCCAGTTATTACGCGAAATGGGAGATGGCATGATTGTGTGTATTCTACAGGAACATTTACTGTTAGTTCATCGTCGCGGAATGTCGCCAATTGCGCGCCTACCGGCACATGTTGAATGCTAGGTTTTTATATAAATTACATGTATATTCAAATGTAAGTCCCAATAATGTTTTTTCTTATATGCCACAATTTTTTTTTGAAATAAAACATGTCGGTCTACTAATTTTGTCTAGTAGTCTATCCTATGTGTCACTGTAAGTATATCAAAGTATGGTAACAGATAAAGGGGGCTAATTTGGGGCATATATTTGTTTGGAGTGATCAAAATATTGGGTTATAAGAAATTAGAGACCATTTGAAATTATGACCTCTTTTTTATATTTTCCAGGCAGCACTAGACTGCCAGTGTCAGCTATACATATTATATGTGATATAAACAGTAAACAACATGATTTAGGCCCTATGTGTTTGGGGATAAAGATATATTATAGAACTATTGATAGGGGCCTACTTAGGAACCTATCATCAGTTACTCCCGATGCTTCTTTTTCATAAGGCTGTTCAAATATCTGTCCATGTAGTGATTTCTACAAAGAGGACAAATTCGATCAGTTCTCTAAAATTAGTCTTTTCTGACAAGAGAATTCTACTGGTTAAGAGTTATCTGGTCTGACACCTAAATTTGTAATACATATTGGAAATAATTTAACTTTATGGCCTACATTTTTTTATTCACATAATTTAATTCCTTACCATTGTTTTAGACTATTAGGCATAACTCTAATCTTAAATTTCAGATGTCACTAGTCACCACGAGATCTGTTTAATCTGGTGATCACTGCTAATAGCATGATGTTGTGGTTGAGGCCATCTGCATATGTTTGTTTATGGGACGTCAGTCCAGCCTTCAACCAACATATCATAGGCCTACACGAGATCTGCATCACTGTGACAGTTTACTGGAAATATTATAGACTATGTTACACCCTACGTACATATCCCAATAAGCACGCATCATAAGCATTCATCATGTTCATCGACTAACCAATGGGCAGCGTCGAAGATTCTGACACTCTAGGCCTATATCATATGCCTAATTATCCCTGCAAACACGGGACGTTGAGCCCCGCTTTAATGTTGGGCCAGCGTTGCAGACAATGGGCCAACATTAAATGAACATTACGTCAACGTCCCGTGTTTGTGGGGTTAGCCAGCTACACGCTGATAAACCAGCGTCCCGCTACATAGGCCTACTGACCACGTGCGATGACGGCGCTGATGACTGCGCATGCGCAAGCCATGCCACACACGGCTGCCACACACGGCCGCGGCGACAATGCAGTACTGCTGAGCTGCGATTTTTGTGACACCGCACATCAGTGATTTTACGGAAGCATAACGGCTCGGGATCACGGCATTCAGAAAACTGTCTGTTGGCTGTTGCGTTTGTTACGCTGATCCAGCTTTAAAACAACATTGGCTAAACTACTCCAGTCGCTGTAAAACATGTAAAAGCAGTTAATCGTTTCTTTTTAATCCAGACTGCCGAGCAAAAACTGCTATCAAATTTCGGCAAACAGCAGTAAGCTTAGCCTACATTCATTAAGCAGTTGCCACTGTTTGGCTTTTGATGGCACCGTAGTGTCGCCGTAGCGTCGTTTGACTGATCAGCCCTCGTAGTTTGTAAGCGTGTGTCGCTAGCGTCAAAGATGACGGGAATATAGATTCGCAAAAAACATTCGCTAAACACTTATTTGTGTAGCAAATCGCATAAAATATTCGCAATTTGACAGCTGAGCTAATCACTGCCGAAAAGAAATACATTCGATCCTTGCCGGGAGATATAGTGAGCGATTGACAATACCAGAAGGCCCGGGCAGCTTTATCCAGGACTAGCTATTTGGTAAAAATCATCAGGCCGACCGTTGACAAAAACATTTTAATAGACAAGTCTATTTAAAATGTGTAATTTCAGAAAGTTACGTCTTCAAGTAAATAAATTAAGACTCAAAATTAGAGCACCTTCTGGTGAATAAAAGGAGTATATTTATTTATTTATTTATTCAACCCTCATTACATGAGGAAATACATATAAAATTGAACATGCAATAACATTGTAAAAGTCCATACTAGTATGATTCATAAAATAGTACATCAAAACAATAAAATATACAATTTATGCTTTTGTTAATAATTTTAACAATGTATGACTACTTGAGCCTCTATTAAGAATGTTTGAACTAAAAATAACACTTCTTAGGGAGTCCACAATACCGTCCAGCGGTTTCAAGTGTAAAGTGGGTTTAGTGTAGGATAGAGCAGCCCGCGTTGGGGAGAAGCCTAATTTGACCACTCTACCCATCAGTGTATCTGGGATACATTTTCCATTCAAAACATATTTAGAAAGGAAACAAGTACATAGATCGCGTACAGGAGAGTCCACATTAAAAATTCTTTTCCATAGAGAAACCGTAATGTTATTTATTGAATCAGACACTTTTGGTATATTAAGAGCTTCCAGAAGTTTCGAGTGGTGACTAAATTTACTCAAGCCCAATGAACGCTTCATTAGGGAGCCCTGAAAAGATTCACGTTTCTTTATTAATTTGTCTGACAAAAACATAATTTCCATACCAAAAAGTAAAGTAGGTAAACAAACAGATTTATACAAGTACATTTTTATATCGATTGGTAGACCTGGATATGGCATCCCTGTGTTATTCAAGCTGTAATATGCTTGTCTACACTTATTTATTCTTTTCTGTACATTTATATCGGCAGTGCCATCATTACTCATTACAACACCGAGTGTTTCCAAGGCATCAACGTTTTCCATGTTCATATTATTATAAAGTTGCCAATGTGGTTCAGTCTTAAATAAACTATGACCAGCTACCATACATTTTGATTTAGATATACCAAATTTAAATCTCCACTTCACAGCATATTCAGTACATATATCTATTAGGCCTTGTAGACCAGCAACAGTAGGAGAAAATAATGTAATATCATCTGCATACGCAAACGATTCAAACTTGCAGTTTTCTATCCGGGCTCCAAACACAGATTTTTTCAAATCACACAAAAGATCATTTAAAAAGATATTGAACAAATACGGAGATAAAACACTGCCTTGTCGAGTACCTCTGGTCACTGAAAATTCATTGCTATGTTCTCCATTCCATCTTATTGATGCCTCCAGATGTTTGTACCACCTATGTAATAGTAACCATTTATTGATACTCACCTTCCCCCATAGTTTATACAACAAAGCGTCATGCCATATAGTATCGAAACATTTTTCTGCATCAAGACTGCATATATACATAGGAGAACCATTGTGATTAAAATATTTCACTATATCATTCAACAAAACACAGTATAACAGTATAATTGTTTTTGCAGGCCTGCTCAAGTTCATGTCGTATTTACCTGGTGATGTAAATATTAGTTGAACAGTGCTACGTTCAAAACCATTTTTGAAGCATAAGACAGTGTGCCGGTTTTAGGGTCATATTTTTTGCTTATAGCTGAGATGTCATTCTTCGACCGGCACACATTTCTATATCGATACATTAAAGGGAAAATTCAGGAAATGTGTTCTAAATGTAAGCAATTAAGCTGTTTTTCATCAATCTTTCGTATTTCTTGCCTTATTCCAGATTATAGAATTACCTGTCACTTGACAAAAAGTCTCACCAAACAAGTCGTATTCCCTGTAGTCTTGCACAACATGCTACATGTCTTTATAATGACATAATGCAGCTTAAACTGTGAACCGTGCTTTGAGGACTATTTTATTAAATTTACCTCCTGGAGTAAATAAAATATTTACCTGAGGGCATCACTTTCTCTGACTGATTATTGACAACCATGTCAAAAATGAGAAATACGGGAATTTCGTCTCTATATCTAGCCTAACTGGTAAATGCCCAGCAGAACAATTAAAAAAACTTTTTGCAGTTCTAGTCTATGGACATGTTTAGGCCTACATCATATGGTCATATTAAGAAGCCAAAATAAAATCACCGATTTTTTGATGATTTTAGCCTCGGCCAGTCTCTTTAACCCTTTCAGTGAGGGCAAATGCGTTCAGATCTCAAATAAAGCATCGATTGTAAATTATTAGTCCTAACTGATCTACTTTTAAACGCCTATTTGAAGTTAGCATTTGCATCACCAATGCAAGCTTCAAATGAATAATAGGGCCTACATGTCAAAGAATGATGCAGCACTAAAAGAGTTAACAAGTAACAGTTTTAGTATTTTAGAGATAGGTCTTCATCGCTATTCATCACCACAGTAGCTGTTAATAGTGGTTAATCCTCTCATCACTATTATTTTTATGTCGGAATTACGACCTGTCGGAATATATACCTTTCGGAATATCGACCTGTTTGTTGGACTATCGACCTGTCGGAATAGCGACCTGTTTGTCGGACTATCATCACTATCATCACTAATCCTCTCATCACTATTATTTTTATGTCGGAATTACGACCTGTCGGAATATAGACCTTTCGGCATATAGACCTGTTTGTTGGACTATCGACCTGTCGGAATAGCGACCTGTTTGTCGGACTATCATCACTATCATCACTAATCCTCTCATCATTATTATTTTTATGTCGGAATAACGACCTGTCGGAATATAGACCTTTCGGAATATCGACCTGTTTGTTGGACTATCGACCTGTCGGAATAGCGACCTGTTTGTCGGACTATCATCACTATCATCACTAATCCTCTCATCATAATTATTTTTATGTCGGAATTACGACCTGTCGGAATATATACCTTTCGGAATATCGACCTGTTTGTTGGATTATCGACCTGTCGGAATAGCGACCTGTTTGTCGGACTATCATCACTATCATCACTAATCCTCTCATCATTATTATTTTTATGTCGGAATTACGACCTGTCGGAATATATACCTTTCGGAATATCGACCTGTTTGTTGGACTATCGACCTGTCGGAATAGCGACTTGTTTGTCGGACTATCGACCTGTCGGAATAACGACCTGTCGGAATATTGACCTGTTTGTCGGACTATCGACCTGTCGGAATAGCGACCTGTTTGTCGGACTATCGACCTGTCGGAATAACGACCTGTTTGTCGGAATATCGACCTGTCGGAATAACGACCCGTCGGAATATCGACCTGTCGGAATAACGACCTGGCGGAATAACGACCTGTTTGTCGGAATATCGACCTGTCGGAATAAAGACCTGTCGGAATATCGACCTGTCGGAATAACGACATGTTGGAATAACGACCTGTTTGTCGGAATATCGACCTGTCGGAATAACGACCTGTCGGAATATCGACCTGTCGGAATAACGACCTGTCGGAATAGCGACCCGGATCCGTTCTAATTTCGTACAAGTACAACTATTTATGCTTCAAAGCTAGTGCAACGTATGACCAAGGAAGTTATATCAAGAATATAAACCATATTCTTGGTTATAAGGATATAACCTCCTTGGTGTGACAAGACATTTATTAATTCATTGCAATGCAAACTATAAAGCTTCATGTTTTACAGCAAAAACAGAACACTTCAAAAGTACGTATACCGTTTCTCATTTAAATAAACTGTTTCATAATTATACATGATATATCTACTGTGCAAACATGAAAACGCTCTTTGTATTTAATCATATTTAAAATTATTGTTTGTTTATTTTTATTTATAGTTTATCCATTGAAATTCAACACACTGCTATATTACAAACAGATGTGAGATTATTTATAAAATGATTCCGGTCAATCCCACCAATTAAACCAATACTTTCCATGGTATCAGTCTATATCACAGTGCTAGGTTTTAGACATATATCGTTATCAGCCTATATCTCACTAGGTTTTAGACGTATATCGGTATCAGTCTATATTGCCCTAGGTATTAGACGTATATCGGTATCAGGCTGTATTACAATACGTTAGACGTATATTGGTATATCACACTAGATTGTTGCATTAATTTTAATGAGGTGACCTGACACAACTGCTATCATCTTTTCAGCGCTCGTTAATATAAGGTTACTCTGTCTTCGTGCCGTAGCTTAGAACACAATTTAAATATGCCAACTTACAGTGAGTTGGTTAATTTGAAATCACCAGAATATTGATTTATGCGAGATGGGAGCACTTGGTTTTTCATATGCTATTTTACTTAGGTCAAAGTCATTATATTTGATTAAATATCAAACTGAAACTAGTAAATTATTTTAAAATAACACAAAAAGTATTAGTTATTGTGAGCCAATCACCTTTCTTTCATATTAGGTCATTTCCAAAACGACCCCATCGAACAATCATAACTAGCTATCTAAGCAAAATATTTCACTGCTCTTACCACGTATGCTAATAGGTCACACAACTTTTACCACACAACTTGTACACGTGTCACACAATATATTTGCATTGTTGTTGCCTATTTCATCGAGCTGCCTCGATCAAATTGAATTGGGCCCAGTTACCTGGCTTAATATTTTTCATTTACAATAACACCATTATATTGCTATGTCACGAGACGTTTGATTAAAGGTATGTTGACTTTATCTAATTTGATTTATATAGATTATTACATTTCATCTAATCTAATTCAAATTATAAAATGTCTATGGCAGCCCAAACCAAGGAGGTTAAAATCCTCCTTGTAAAAAACTATTGCGGCAAAAAAAGCATAATCGTTTAAGCTGTTTGAACCAAACAAAATTTTGTGACAAGTCAACACAGCTCAATTCTACGGGCTAGCCTGTGCTGGCTCAACATACATTCTTTGTGTTGTCGTAACTAAAATTGCAATATTTGTTATGATAGCTCATTCGCTTTGTGCTGTGCCAGCTCATTGAGGTAACCAGTGGTAACTCAAATAAAGTGTGCCATAGGAGGGGATAGGGTTTACAACGTAGGTTAGACGTATATCAGTATCAGGTATTTCATTCATATCACGGCCGATGTTTAGCCCTAAAGTGCTGAATTAAATAATTAACCCCCCCCCCCTCTTAAAGTTGCGTCTCGCTATCGCGATCCACAGCTGCAAATGAAAATTACTCTTCCTTGTTGATCTGAGGCTAAACATCAAGTAATCTTGATGTTTAAACACTCATTTCTTTTCCAATAACAGTGATTTAATCAGGCTATAAAATGGATCAAAAACGAGTATATAGACTATAATTGTCCCTAGCAGTTTATGGGTTAATAGTTAGGCTGGCCTATTATGGGTTAATAGTTAGGCTGGCCTATTATGGGTTAATAGTTAGGCTAGCCTATTATGGGTTAAACTTTGGCTGACCTATTATGGGTTAATAGTTAGGCTAGCCTATTATGGGTTAATAGTTAGGCTGGCCTATTATTGGTTAATAGTTAGGCTGGCCTATTATGGGTTAATAGTTAGGCTGGCCTATTATGGGTTAATAGTTAGGCTGGCCTATTATGGGTTAATAGTTAGGCTGACCTATTATGGGTTAATAGTTAGGCTGGCCTATTATGGGTTAATAGTTAGGCTGGCCTATTTATTTGCTCGTGTGTGAGAAAATACAATCGTAGTTCATTTTCAATACGGAAAATCATGTTTATCCATATGTAATTGAACTAAAATGGGCCTTTGCCGTATTTGATGATGTAGTGGGGGAGGGGGGAGGGGGGGAGGGGCATAGATTATACTTATATGGTCTGTGGGGTAGGGTACTTGAAGAACCACACGAACACACTGAGTTTAATTTCAGACATGCATGTCCAAAATAAAAAATACTGATAAACGATCAGGTTTTCGGCACACGTGCGACGCTGCCACAGCAACCAAAAAATTGAAAGACTTTCGCAATTTTTTTCTATGAACGCTTTATTAAATACATATAATTTTCACCCACTTGAAGTTGTGTCTCGCGACCCACAACTTCAAGTGGGTGAACATTTCTCATTTTCTTTAATTTGTGACTAAACATTTGCAAATCTTGATGACACATATTTCGTTCGTAATAACTGCACTTTGAACGGTTGATATTTTGATTAATATAAAGTCCATCCCCGCACTAAAAGAGTTCAATATTTATAATGACCGTACACCCATAACCTAGGTATTCAAATGAAGCGGAAAGAGCTGACTAAGACATTTAAGAAGATTTTAAATTGAAATGAACCCTTTGATCTCCATGGTTTATGAAAAATATTTCAGTGCTTTCACCCTTTAACCGCCAAATTATTCAATTTGAATTTTCACCCACTTGAAGTTGTGTTTCGCTGACAGGATCCACAACTTCAAGTGAGTGAAAATTATTCAAATTTGACAAAATGGAGTTTAACTGTTTTCAAATCTTGCTTGTTGATGTCACATTTTATCTTTAACGTATTTAAAATGTGGTACTTAATGTGCTAAAAAAATGAAAACCCGAATATTTGCGGCACCGGCGGTTAAGCGTCAGGATGAACATTAGATGTCTGTGTGCGTCTTGGACACACAGATGGGCGGGGGCCCTGGAACATTAGATGTCTGTGTGCATGACTGACGCAATGGATTAATAAGCGTCTTGGACACACTGCAGATGGGCGGGGGCCCTGGAACATTAGATGTCTGTGTGCATGACTGACGCAATAGATCAATAAGCGTCTTGGACACGCAGATGGGCGGGGGCCCTGGGGTAGTGGTTACATTAGATGTCTGTGTGCATGACTGACGCAATGGATTAATAAGCATCTTGGACACACTGCAGATGGGCGGTGGCCCTGGAACATTAGATGTCTGTGTGCATGACTGACGCAATAGATCAATAAGCGTCTTGGACACGCAGATGGGCGGGGGCCCTGGAACATTAGATGTCTGTGTGCATGACTGACGCAATAGATCAATAA
Organism: Flabesymbios commensalis; assembly: GCA_964017125.1. NCBI lineage: Eukaryota > Metazoa > Annelida > Polychaeta > Terebellida > Flabelligeridae > Flabesymbios > Flabesymbios commensalis. The sequence goes on along the minus strand of OZ024904.1, from coordinate 184,558 downwards.
GCGTCTTGGACACGCAGATGGGCGGGGGCCCTGGAACATTAGATGTCTGTGTGCATGACTGACGCAATAGATCAATAAGCGTCTTGGTCACACAGATGGGCGGGGGCCCTGGAACATTAGATGTCTGTGTGCATGACTAACGAAACGGATCAATAAGCGTCTTGGACACACAGATGGGCGGGGGCCCTGGAACATTAGATGTCTGTGTGCATGACTGACGCAATAGATCAATAAGCGTCTTGGACACACAGGTGGGCGGGGGCCCTGGAACATTAGATGTCTGTGTGCATGACTGACGCAATAGATCAATAAGCGTCTTGGACACGCAGATGGGCGGGGGCCCTGGAACATTAGATGTCTGTGTGCATGACTAACGAAACGGATCAATAAGCGTCTTGGACACACAGATGGGCGGGGGCCCTGGAACATTAGATGTCTGTGTGCATGACTGACGGAACGGATCAATAAGCGTCTTGGACACACAGATGGGCGGGGGCCCTGGAACATTAGATGTCTGTGTGCATGACTGACGAAACGGATCAATAAGCGTCTTGGACACACAGATGGGCGGGGGCCCTGGGGTGGTGGTTACACCGCATGACTGACGAAATGGATCAATCAGCGTCTTAGACACACAGATGGGCGAGGGCCCTGGGGTAGTGGTTGCACCGCTGCCTTGAACGCTAGAGCTCGAGGCTCGTTTCCCCGTCTCGGCGGTTTGAAAGAAACAAAAATGTTTCTTCACCATCCATTAGTAAAACTCAGTATTGTGGGAGCGTCCGACCGTGACCGAGAGGTAGCGTTCTCGGCCTCAGACCTCCAGGGTTTGAATCTTTCTCGAATTTCGGATCCTGTGTCTGGAGGGCAGTGTCATCTCACTCATCTCACCATCCTCAGAAGGTTCTCCTGTTCCAATTTAGCCTATATTTACACAAAAGTGGCCTAAGGCCCGCTTCATTTCATTTCGACACACATATATCTGAGGTAAATAGTCTAGTGACTCTCATGCAGAACAAAATGCTTGTGATAATTCAAGTACAAGTAATTATAAGCAGTTTGTCCTGACGAAGCAAAGGCAAACAGCAGTAACGGCTGACTTGTAAAGTAAGCAGTTACAGTTACTGATGTTTGTTTTTGCTGCATCAAGACAAATGCAAACAGTGTAACCTACCTACTTCACAAGTAAGCAGTTACCACTGTTTGCTTTTTCTGCATCAAGACAAGTGCAAACAGTGGTAACTGCCTACTTCACGAGTAAGCAGTTACTATTGTTTGCTTTTGCTGCATGAAGACAAATGCAAACAGTGGTAACTGCCTACTTCACGAGTACTTAAGCAGTTACTATTGGTTGCTCTACTCTGCTGTGCCTGTCTATTTCCGCCTTTTCCAACATATCGATGGCTTTTTAATTTATCTAAATTGTCATCTACTTAACGATGTGTCTCGCTACCGCGACCCACAACTTCAAGTGGGTGAAAATTACTCATATTTGTTTATTCTGAGATAAAAAATTTGCTTGCTCTTTAAACACACATTTCAGTTCCAATAACATCGACTAATTGATGGAGTAATAAAATAGGTGAGGAAAGACAAAAGTCGTGATCAGCAGGCAAGGGGTTAAACTATTACACGCACAGACAGCAGACTCCGAGATATTCTCTATGAGTGGATCAATCAAATCTCGGGCAGAAACGTTTATAGAACATATCCAGTCATTTGTATTTGTGTATTAGACCACTACAGCAAACACCAGACACACAAGGTCAAGGTCGGTCATGGCAATGACTATTATACTGTATACTAAACCCTTCTCCGGCTGATCATAGTGATGCCTTCTGCAACATAACAAACTGTTATGTATGCCGTAATAATATTTAGAGACCAAGGACGTTATTTACAATGTCCTCTATGACTGTTTATATTTACAAACGTTATATGAAATAATAATTATTGTCATCGACTGTTGTTCTGCATATATATGAATATACATCGTTGAAAATAAATTATCACAAAATGTTGAAGGTGGCTCATACGACAGCGGCAATGTTGTCTTAGTGTGAGTCTCCTGACCGAGCACAGATATGTGATTATTATTATTTTTATTTTAAGTTCTCATGTCTATTAAACGAGTCGAGTGTATGCATGTGTGTGTGTGTGTGTCTGTATATACGTATATACAAACATATATATGTGCATATGTATGCATTCGACTCGATGACCATATGTATAGTAGGCCTATAATTATAACTCTACTTATCCTTTTCTCATTACATAAATGTGATTATGTCAATTGTAGTAGGCTTACGTATTTATTTCTCATATGACATTCATTTGGTAAAATAATATATATCAGTGTTTTTATCATATATACATTTTCCATAATATACCCCCATTGTTACTTTTATATAAGGTCAAATAAAATGTGAGTGTCTAATCTTACATTTTATTGTTCGTTCAAGTATTTACAAATACTGGAATGTGATAGTTACGACTCAATCCAAGATGGCTGCCAGAAATGATCAAGCAAATGTTCAAAATTTCACATTTTCTCGCAAATATTTTAGAAGCACATGTTTTATCATGTAAGCGGTATCACGAGCGGTGTCATTTGGTTCAGAGACAACCCTTGAGTGAAAATCATATAATTAGTATTTGATTTGTAGAATAATTAATCAATATGGCCGATTTTAAAATGACCACCAATGCCTAATCTTCAAATGCACAAATTCAACATGGTTTGCTTATTTTCGTGTCCATTCATATATTTTAATGCTGAATGAATTCACTGAATATATCTATGTATATTTTAAGTGCTAGAATAATGTTATTTAAGAACCAATCTAAGATGGCCGCCGTAAAAATCACAAATACTATTTTCAAAACTTTTGAAAATAATTCATGAGCACACGTTCTGTTCTGTACGAAAACCTCAGTGAGCGGTATTATTTGGTTCAGAGGCATATATTTTCTCTCAATTTTGAGCATTTTCTTCACCATTTTCTGGCGGCCATCTTAAGCGAGAACTAAGATGTAAGATTACATAAAAAAACTGCGATTGTGATGTGAAATTTAAGAAAACCATGTTTGATAATACATTTTACGGCGGCCATTTGAAATTGACCATAATGATCATTCACTCGAAAAATTAAACATTGGTAAGCTAATTCTGACTTAAGAAATGTACTGAACCAAATGGTACCGCTCATGGAGACTTTCGTGCAGAAACAAACCTGTTGTCATAAACTATATGCAAAAAAATGGAAAAAATTGACAATTTTGAAAAATTGCATTTTGCGACATATCTACAATATGCAAAATAGATCTTCGAGGTGGGATGCTACTGCAAACGTTTTTTTTTACTATTTTATCTCCACAGATATATGACATGATGGATAGAAAAAAACTAAATACAACAATATTTGATTTAACTAGCCAAACATTGTGATAGAGTGAGAATGACGAGAAGATCATATTTAAGCAAATATTTTCTCTAAAAATCGGGTAGATGTACAAAAGTGTCAAATTCTTAGCCCGCCCGCATTTACGGCAATGTCATCAACAAGATTATGTATCTAGAGATCAATTCTAGACATATGGACTAATGTTGTACCGCCGGTTTAGGTACCTCGAAAATTTGGTCCCTCTGCTGCTGTACCATAATAAGAATTAATGTACATAGGAGTGTTGGAACAGGCATACTTCTATTGTCTAACTGTCCGCATTGTTTACAATATGTTTCTTCAACATTTATGTGTGACACCGGTCCGCAGATCTATGCTGGACGCGCGGGCCGTTAATGCAGACACACATCGTTAACCCTCTGCGTCCCGATAACCATGATAGCAAGACGTGTATTCCACGTCAATTATTTGTTTTAAAATTTACCATGCATTAAGAATTACATTAAATCCGATTATGGTGGAGTGTTGTGTTGTATAATTATAACATAATTATTCGTAGGTTACGATATGCTTATTGCAGCACGCAGACTGTAAAGGGTCTTGCCACAAAAGTATGACCGTTATCTGCGAAGTGGGACTTCAAAGGTGTGTAATGTGCATAATAAATAAAGATGACAAACTCGATTATATTGTATATAGAAATATGTATCAAAATATATTTTGTATATATAAAAAGTGATCTTGGTCACTAAAGAAGCGATCACACACACTTTGAAAATGATCTAAATTACCGATATTAGTACAGGAAGAGTCCTGTAAAAGAGTACTATAAGGTTTTTTATACGTCTCATCGTCCGAAATCACCGTCCGAAATCACCGTCCGAAATCACCGTCCGAAATCACCGTCCGAAATCACCATCCGAAATTAGTGGTATAAAAGACTACTAAGTTCGGCGTCCGAATTCAATGCACGCCGTCCGAAATCACCGTCCGAATTCACCGCCGCGTCCCAATTCACCACACACCCTCCGAAATCACAGCCCGATTTCACCACACACCATTCGAAATCACCGTCCGAAATCACCGATAGGCGTCCGAAATCACCAGGTCCGAAATGGTCGAGGTCCGAAATCACCGGCAGTCGTTTTAAATACAACCTAATTGATGACATGTCCTGTCCGTCTCGTTCGCATTCTAAGGAGGACACTAACCATTTTATATTTGTTTGTCCAGCCTATGCGACTCTCCGTGTTTCACTGCTAGGGGGCTTAACAGATTTACTTTCTACAAATATGTATGAGAACAAAACTATTCTGGGAAATGTTTTATTGTATGGCACAGTTGATTTAAATTTTGATACAATATTGTCTGTTTCCAATTTATTTCAAAAATATTTTCATGAGAGTGGGAGAATTAGGTAGCTTAAAAATATATAAAACATTGCTGATTAAACGCATCTTCTTATACAATATTCAAATATTGTATCAATTATTAATTCATTATAATTATATTTCTTTCTTGTAGCTGAGTTACCATTAATATTATTGTTTAGTTTTACTTTTACTCACTGCAACACTCACCCACTAAATTGTATTGTTTGTAATAATCTTTATTTTCAATGTACACTGTTTATATGTCTGTATATATGTGCAAATGTAAGGAGAGCAACTAGTGGTCATGTGGCTGTTTGCAATCTTGTTTAAATAAATGAAGTTTAAACAAAAAATAATCACCCTTCGCAAATGTGATTATCTGGCACTAGAGCTCTGCATTGGCCCGACAATTGCTATCCTTAGTACAGGACAATTGCGATGGAGAATTGTATTCAAATAACATCAAAACATTAAAATAACATTCAATCCCTCATTTATCAGGGAAGATTGAGGGCAAAGTATCCCTGTTAAAGTATAGTTCGTCTACCCCCTAATATACATGCCCAGGCATATATATACTTTTAGAGACAGTGTTGTTAGAGACGGTGTGTATGTGTATTATAGGCCTTTCATACTAATAATTATACCAACAATAACATAATTTGTACATTTTGAAAAAAACTAAATATAATAATTTTGATGCAAGTCGGAAAAAAAACATATATAATACCTATACATAAATAGGCCAATAGATGTATTTAGTTACAACACTTACAACAGTTTATAGGCTTGCATTTAATTAAAGCCTATAATAACTGAATCGTTGGATATTATGCAAACGTATTTTCAGCATTGATATGTTTTTAATATATATTTTTGCTCGTTATGAAGTAGGATTTGCGGGAGCAATTTGAAAATCAAGAGGAATAAAAATCAGAAAATATCTGGGTACTAAGATAGTGACTGTTAATACTGAAATTCCATATCTCTATATATTATTTTCTTGGCCCACTCTATTTTTCAACTTCAAGTCGACAGTTGTCATCGTCTTCTTCGGTGACATTACATTTGTTCAGCAACTTTATATGTGACGTGTTTCTGTCACGCCGCTTTCTGTTCTCTGATGTTTACTAATAATCTGCATGTTTTTTTCCTCGCTATTTTTTCCGCTGATGAATTCTCAGTCTTTATCACTTTATGATGATACACTCATATCCCCCTTGTCTGTCAGGCAATTTGCTTTACTGTTATATTCAATTTCTTTAGTTCGTGTTGTTACAATTTATTTCCTGGTACTGTTTTCCTTTGATTTCCCATACTGGCAGTGTGGTTGCAATCATTACTCTTTCTATCACATCTCATTATTGTTTTCTATTATGTAACCCACTTTGTTACTGTTACTTAATTCGCTGATGAGTCCCAAGCTATATTCATATACATTATTATTAATAGGGAAAATATGTTTTTGTATTCTACTATCTTCTAAGATTTAATAGTCATCTATCTTTATATAGCTTCTTCTCTGACACTCTGACCTTTTTTTCGTATGGGATACCGTTGACATGGTTAATGATCTATATTTGAGCACCGATTGTAATAAAAATTCGATCTTTTAAAAATAATTTAATAAAATTCTAATTGAATAAATTTGATAACATTGTGGATTAGGCTTGCGTTGCAGCAGAAAGCTCGTAATTTATAAAATAAAATAGTATGGCATCGAAGGTTGTTTTACAGAGCGCATGAATTATTTGCATATTTTGTAAAACAAAAGTATAATCATTTAATATATTGCAATTAACGAAAAGTGGGAACAATTTTGGCAAAATTATACCAATCCGTCCATTCTTCCGTTACTATGTTTTGAGAAAAAGTCATCCACTGCACACTGAGGCATCAGATAATGTTAACAGGAGGCAAATGGTTATAGTGTATACAATGATATTAAACACGAATAAAAAGGCAGCACGATCAGATATTATGAAACAAATGCTATTAAGAGTAAACAAAACGAGGTATGAATAAAATAGTGTAACATAAATGTGTCAAATAACCGGACTTGAATGACTTTCTTTGATTAAAATTTGGCAACGTCGTTTTTTTTTATATTTGCAATAAATTTTGATGAAATATTTTCAATTTGTGGTCAAATCCCTTTCAATTATGCGTTGTATTACTGCCATATTAATGTTGTTTCTGGTAGATTGTGAATAGTTCTGAGCCATTTGTCTGAGCAACATATAAGAATACATGCATACATTCATACATAGCATTTTTTAACATGGGTGGTGATTGCGGAAATGTCATCATCGATTTCAATATTTTCCACCACTCTAATCAATTGCTATGTTATACAGGACACTTTGGTGACAATAAAAAAGTTGCGATACTTTCTGTTTCAATTTGTGTGAGCTCATATTATTTTAGAAAAGTACTCAGACGTGCAGATGAAATATCATCAATGGCGACTCTATTCGTGTTGGGCAATGTCCTCAGTGAGCACAGCTAATGTAGTTCATGACCTGTTACAGGTCCAAGCAAATCACGACCAAGTTAACCACTCAGCCAATGCGTTCTCATGTTCACTAGACATGTTTATAGGTGTTGAGTTCTTCTCCCGTCTCTTGATGACAGGCGGGGTGGATGTCAGGCTCATCAGAGGTGTCCGGTAGAGTGGCAGGTTCATCTTCATGTATAGGAGCATTTTTATTCTCCGTGATTCGCACTCACATCTGTATTGCACATATCGCCAGCAATCGCATTGAATCGCCAGTGGATTCACGACAGTGTGACTTGGGCATTAATATCGTGTAGGCCTATATAGACACCCACTGTAAACCTGGTGTATGTAGCCTACATGTTTCAAGTTGAAGAAAACAAATTGTCGTCATTTAAGGTAATGAAGCTACGTCGCTATGGCGACAGTGTAATTATCTTTTCACCCTTTCTCGTTGAGGTATTTTTTAATTTTCAGACACTTAACCTTTGGAGCTCTGAATTTTTTATGAAAACCTTGGATGCCAAAGGTGTTTTTTTTCAATTTCACATCATCATAACTGTCTTAGTTAGCTCTTTCCGATTAATTTGAATACCAATGTTATGGGTCCACGGCCATTAGAAATATTTTTACTCTCACAGTGACGGGAACGACTTTAGACGTCAGAATCTGACGTCTACAGACGTCAGATTCTGACACCCAAAGTCGATACCCGCTCTGGAAGAATAAAAATATTTGTCAAATATTTGTAGTAAAATAATAAAATATTTTTCAGAAAAGTTTAAAAATGTCACTACATTTTTTTAAATAATAGGTTGAATAGCAATAAAAACACACAAAACAACAAAAAAACAATAATGTGGAAATGTTTTTACTTCGTTTAACTGATACCTATATACGTCTAACAGTGTATAGACTGATAATGATATGCGTCTAAGACATAGTGTAATATAGACTGATACTAATATACATCTAAACCTGATGAGATATAGACTGATACCGTAGGGTTATATCAACAGAATCCTGAAAGTGTGTGACATAGATATGGGCGTACATGTCAAATTTATTTAATTAAATATACCTGTTATTTTAATATTCGTCTCAGTTACACTCCGATTAGTAATATTTATATCTATTTGCATGTTGCCATAGCAACATTTGCTAATAAGTAGGAATTATTCATGCTGTGAAAAAAATCATGAATATGAAAATATCTGGCATATTCTTTTAAAAATTACAGAATGTTAAAACTATACGTTTATTATTAAGAAAATGGGATGGAAATGAATATATTTTTTTTCAATACAATTGTGTGATATTTCCACAAATTGTGCACTTTTTTTTTTATTTCAAATGCCTTTTATTTTCTCAAAATGACGCAATTTCAGACTTCATATTTCTCTGAGTTTGTGGAGTCATATTTTCGGAGTTAAACACGCTACAGAGTTATGTCATATACCATATTCAAGGTATATTTGTCTAGGTTGGGGATATCGTAAAAACTCCAATATATAAATATGCAAATTACGACACGTTTTGCCAGATCGGGTCACATTTAGATATATATGAGTGGTGAAAATAATATTTTATGGGATAGGCCTGTATCATAGAAATTGCTTATCCGATGCCATGTCCCAGTAGGCATAATGATTGTAATTCTTTGGGCCAATGCCGCCAACATTTGGCCGCCACTGTAATAAACGTTTAAATGAGCCTGAACACACATTGTGTCATGGAAAAGATCAAGGTTATCAAAGGTACACCGCCAGTAAATAAGACAACCAATTTCTCATTCAATTGTGATGTTTAATCAGAAGACACAACAAACGAAAACGAACTACTGAAAGTGATACAGGACATAGCGTAGTGTAGTATGAAATACTATCAATGTTAAGCTATAGTACAGTATGGCGTGATTGCACTTTTTCCTTTATCCTAGTAATATGAATTAAACAATCAATCTCAAACAATCTCAGATTAAAATAATAGTGACAAAAGAACATATTATCTAAACATTGTATTAATACAATAAGTATTTAATGTTAGGCTAAATGTCTGGTAAAATGTGTGGTGTGAGTGCCTTTTGATTCTTTTGGGATGATGCAGGGAAGAGTGAAAACAATTACTGTTAAGCAGTGATACAATATGCTGTTACATCATATGTTAGTTCATCATCCAATCTCCGGAGCGCTGCCATGCAGGAGCTTGCCTTGAGCGAGGTAGACGGCTTGGTGTTTCATTCAAAGAAGATGATTGTGAATTAGTCTGTGGACTAAGGGCTGTATGAGGCGATGCATGCAACATATCTAATGGCTGCAATTCATCAGGTTCAATGTCAGTGAAAGCATATTCATCTTGAACAACTTCTGTGAGAACTGGGGGTATGGGAGGATGTGGATCATTAATTGAGTTTAGCTCAATATCAAGTTGAGCAGTACTCACACAATCGGATTCGGAGTCATCGTCGGGGGGAATAATCCCACGAATAGGCTCGTCTGTAGAAATCATAGGGGAAGGTGTTACAGGATAGCAGTCAGAAGCACGTACTTCGTAAGTTTTGGAGCGAAATTGGGATAGTGTAAACTTCCTTATTTTGTACAAGTCTCCTACAATGTCAACTATCATATATTTGGGGCGAGCATTTGTTTTAGCTCCATCACAGTGCAAAAAAAGAAGTTCCCCAACTTTAAAACAAGTGATTAATGGGGGTGGTCTACCGAATAGCTTTGATGCAATACTGTGCTGATGGTTCATCTTCCTAGCATGGTGTTGTTGTAAGATCAAGTCTTGGTCTCGTATTGGTAACTGGTCACCACATATTTGATCCCTTTGTGTCCAGACTTCACGAGAAGATAAACCACCTTTTCTGATGCGAGCGTTCAAATTGGCGGTGACTAATGCAAGTGTAACTTTTGATAAGGGGCCACCTTCTCGAGATAGTTTAAGGCATTCTATACCAAGCTCTTGAACCGCTCTTTCTGCAACCGGATTTTTATTAACATTTTTGATGCGACCAACTTCTAGTGTGATATTGTTCTTCAGTAGGACAGGGTCTTTCACAAGAGCAACAAAGCAAGGTGCCGCATCAACGCGTATTGTCAACTGATCATCGCCCAGTGGTCGTAGTTCAGCACACATGATCAAGAGCGAATCTCGAACATGATCAGGTTTTTCAGAGTCAATCAGGGAAGTCATAGTGAATGATGAAGAGGATTCCCGTACAATCATTATAAACGGCTTATATCGGCGCATTATGTCACAGGCGAATGGAAGACCAATTTTGTCAGGGGGTGGTCCAGTAGACTGAGCTAGTAGATGTGGACTTAAGGCTTTCAGGGACAAACAGTGATGGCAAGAAGTTGATACAACTTTTAAAGCATTGTCCACGTCAAGGGCATAAAAGTAGCGTAGTTTAAGTTGATGAGGTGAAGGGTGATTAAATATGAGGTGAATAGCAGTGATTAAACCATGCAGCACAGCACGGGGGACCACTATTCTCTCTCTGACTGGCTGGAACTGCTGTACATCACGTACCACTAACACACCATCACTCGCAATGGTCACAAAGCGGAGATAACGCTTTACATCAGGGATATTGGTAAGTTTTGATGGTTGAGTACCTTGCGTTAGGTAAGCGTGAGCACGACGAAGGTCAGAACACTCTTGTTGAGTAGCATGCCAGGCGACACGGCTCATGAAAGGCATCTTGACGGTTCCATCAGTAATGTCTTTAACGGAAATCTCACGTACAACGGAGTCCTTCAATTCATTAATAAATTTGCAAATATGGCAGGTTTTTTCTCTGCATATTATAGGGTGACGACTGCTATAGTCAGATGGGAGATAAGCAGCACCGGTTATATGGCGGACATGAATCTGAAAACGACTGACAAGGGAAAGAAAAGTTGAAACCCTTGAACTGGCGGAAAACCATGTGAAAGCTTTTCCTGAGCTTGTACACATGGGCTACTGTCTGTGAGGACTTGTGTAATGTGGTGAGACTGGACAATGTATGGGGAGAAATGCTTAATAGCTGTGCCAATGGCGAGGGCCTCTAGTTCGCAGGGCAGCCAAGTAATTTGATGCTTTTTTAGCTGAGAATTGGAGAAACCTGATAGAAGTAATTTGCTGTCTCGCAATGCATATAAAGTTGCGGCAAGACCGCCTGGCTTTACAGAGGCATCAGTGACAATCCACAATTGATCTTGTGGTAAGGGAATGGTTATAACCTTAGCCTGCCGTAGTGCAACCTTTGCTTGGGTGAAAGCATGTGATAAGTCATCAGTCCAAACAATCTTTTCACGAGAGGGTTTGCCAGCAACGGCTTTCTCTAGTGGATGTAGAAGGCCAGCGTATCCTTTTAGAACACGACTGAGAACTTTATAGCTACCAATGAAAGATCTCAGGCTGTGTACAGTTGATGGCTGAGGTGTGGATTGTAAGGTGAGAAGGCGGTGTGGGCTAGCGCTAAGGCAGCCATCTGACCAAATCCAACCAAGGATTGTGGCAGACCTATGACAAATTAGGGTTTTCCGGGCAGAGAGGCGGAGATCATTCTTGGACAAGCTTGTAACACACACTCATAGTTAAAGAGAGCCTCTTCAGGTGTATTTCCACCCACATACAGGTCATCAGCTATCTTGGCAACACGACCTTCTTGAATAAGATCACCAAGGATACGACTCATCAGTTCTTCAAGACAAGTTTCAGAGCCGGGCATGCCCATAGCGCAGCGTGTATATACACGAATTCCCTTAAAAGGAGTGGAAACATCACAATATTTCATGGAATCATGAGCCAGAGGGATTTGGTAAAAGGACTGTAGGAGGTCAGTTATTATTATGAACTTCCACTTAGCGATATCTCGTAGGACATTATCGACTTGGGGCATAAGGGATGGTTGAGGTTTACTGTAGCGACCAACTTCACCGAAAGATGTTACAAGGCGATGGCCACCATTCGTTTTTTTCACGAGAAAAGAGAGGTTCATGTATTCGACTGATACATTAACCTGTTCGGGCTTAGCAAAAACACCTGCGTTTTCAAGTTCATCAAATTTAGATTGTAGGGCAATCATGGTATCATGGTTGTACTGAGGTAACCGGCCTTTACGCCGGGGTGGGAGAGTGGGTCCCATGTTGACAGATGCCTCGATTCTGCCACTAAGGCCATTATACTTTGAAATTTCAGGGCTAAATACGTGATCGTATTTTGAGTTTAGTTTCATAAACTTATTGCGTGTACTTAATGGTAAGATCTGGTCGGGATCAACTGAGATAGAGGAACTATATGTGCCAAGTTTGTTAGGGGAAGTGGGCACTGGGATGCTAGGAGTGGGACTCACAACCTGAACGGGTGAAACTACACGTACTTGGCATATATGTTCATTGCGTCTCAGCAAAATAGGTTCATTCGTATTGTTTGGTACACAGATAGTATGACCAACTGCAGCAATTTCTTGTATAACAGGCCAAGCCTTCTCGGGCTTAGCATGGACATTGGCAGGAGAGTCAAACCGAGGCTCCAATGCCCAAATGGAGTCTGGGTTAGCTTCATCAGGTAAGGACATTTGGCAGTAATCGCCAGGGAGAACCACAGTTTGGGTACTAGGAGACCTGAGTAAGTAAGATTGGGTTCTACGGGCAGAAGGTAAAGTATTAGACTGAGGACTGTAAGATATAATATGTGATCCCTTGATGACAATTTGACGCTTAGCGGGGCGCATGGCTATATCATTGCTAACAAGAAAAGGGGTGCCAGCAAAAATGTCAACATCGAGCTCTCTTACCACAAGGGCGTCAAGAGTGAACGAATGACTGTCCCTAGTAAGTTTGCAATGAACTTCACCAATAACCTCTAATGGTGTCACACCATCAGCTTGGCGGGCCATCTGTGAGGCAGGAGTAAGGGGTAGGTTTATGTATTGTGCGACAGATGCTTTTATCATATTTGTTGTAGCTCCAGAATCTAGAGTCAGTCTTAAAGGGTAATCATGATAATGAGCGTCTAAAAAAGGGGATTGTATAACATTAACTCGAGAAGCACTAGGTGAATCAATAAGTGCGGAGTTATCTATCGCTGTTGTGTCGAGATTTTGGTTGTCAATATCATCATCAACATACTCGGAAACGTCAACATCACCAATCAGTCCAGAACGACCAATGCGGCGCTTGTCAGAGTCTGGGAGGAATTTGCATTCAGGTAGGTTGTGAGAAGAGTGAGCAGGGCGACTAGCAGTTTTACACAAAACACAAGATTTGAATTGACTCCGTCGGTACGTGGGGGATGGTCGAGCGGAATATGAGGGAGTACCGGTACTCGAGTATCATCAATGGAGCGGAGTTCATCAAGTAAAGAGGATAAAGCCTGCGAGATTTCAGGCTTTAAAGACGCGAGAGTTTTGTTCCTGAGCTCCGAGCGATATTTTTGCTTTACAAGTAAAGGTAAACCAGGGTTAATCATCTGCAGCCACAAGAGCACAATAGTATTCTCGATGGTTGGGGACAAATCTTCATCACGGGTAATGGCGTCACCGTGATGTGTTAGATTGCTGTCAGACCTTGTCATATTGTCCTCAAAAAAAGCCATAAGTCTTTGAAATAAATCTTCGGGACTTTCATCCGGCTCTAAATGTATTTTTGAGAGATCGAGGAAGTGAGCACTAGTCGACTGGAAGCCAAAATGTTGGCGAATTTGTTGCCAAATTGAAGACAGTGACGTAGAGTTTTTTGTTATGGTATTACGTGAGATGATGGAACAGTAATTTGCGATTTGGCCTAGCATCAATTCAAGCTGAGCATTTTTTTGGATAGCTGTCTTAAGGGCTTTCTCAGGAATATCATTGTCATCATCAGTGAAGCCTCGAAGTATGTTTGTAGAAGTACGTTTTTCCCAGACACGATCATCGGCTAAAAATGGGCTGAAATTTCTGTCTAGTGATAGGATGTAGAGGAGATTCTGTCTCCAGTTTTCGAAAGAATTAATTGTCTCATTTTTCGTGAGAGGCCATTGTTTCGGCGCTCTTTGTTGTGACATTGTTGATAAAAACACGAGGTATGAGTCTAGGAAAGAGAAATTGGGCCTCGTGTGATTGAGCGATAATATGAGAAATTCAGGTCCGGTAAGAGTTAGTCTCTATTTTTATGCACAATTGTCAATATTAATGAGGTGAAAATGGTTTTATTTTATTATGCCTGTTTGTTGGCATATATATCATAGACGTGGGTAAGAATCCAGCTGCCACCACGCCAGTAAATAAGGAAACCAATTACTCATTCAATTGTGATGTTTAATCAGAAGACACAACAAACCAAAACGAACTACTGAAAGTGATACAGGACATAGCGTAGTGTAGTATGAAATACTATCAATGTTAAGCTATAGTACAGTATGGCGCACGGATTACAATTCTACCCTGAAAATCCAAAAGGCAGTATCTGCTCGACTATACAGTAGACAGAACTGCATTTTGGCTTTGCATGGCAGAATTGTTTTGCGATAACAGGCACACTTTAGTTGTTGGTGACCGTGATATATAATCAAGTGTATTCTCAGAAACGCGGTGACGTCACAGAGATCTTCTTTTTGTAGAAATCGGAGGTGAAAAAGCTCACTCGGTGACAACAAAGCAACTTCCGCCCTGCTCAGTCAAGTCATTCATCATAAGAAATTGTGGGTGTTTGAGACATGATCGTACTTATCCTGAAAATTAGTGTATTTATAGGTATGCACACCGTAAAACATCCTGGAATTACAAAAATAGACTAATCATAGTATAACTACGTACAATAGTTACAGCGATTTATTAGCTCATCCGGCCTTTAGGCTTAGACTAGATGAGCTTATGCCATCGGCATCGAGTTGCGTCTGTCATTCGTCTGTCATATCTGTCGTCCGTGGTCTGTCCACAAATTGTGGCACAATTCACAAGAAATGCTTCTCCTCCCTCAATTCTCATCCGATTTCAATTCCGTTTGGATTGTTTGAAAGAGATCGTGGCTGTGCATTAAATATTCTCGTGGATTTAAGAAATTTTAATTATCAATTAACTTATATGACCAAATTAAGACCTAATTAGGGCACTTTGTGAAGACTGAAAATTGTCCACAATTCACAAGAAATGCTTCCCCTCCCTCAATTCTTATCGAATTTCAATTATGTTTGGTTTGTTTGAGAGAGCATGTGCCTGTGCATTAAACTTCCTCGCGGATTCCAGAAATTTTAATTTTTATCCAACTTATGACCTAATTAAGACTTAATTAGGGCACTCTGTCCACAATTCACAAGAAATGCTTCTCCTCCCTCAATTCTTATCCGATTTCAATTCTGTTTGGTTTGTTTGAAAGAACTTGTGCCTGTACATTAAACTACCATGTGGATTTCAGAAATTTTAATTATTTATTAACCTATCACCTAACTAGGGCACTCTGTCCACTATTCACAAGAAATGCTTCTCTTCCCTCAATTCTTATCCGATTTCAATTTGTTTCTTTTGTTTAAAAGAGCTTGTACCTGTGCATTACAGTTTCTCACGGATTTAGGAAATTTTAATTAATGTTTAACTTATGAATAAATTTCCTACCTACCCACTGGTAAAAATGACAACAAATCGGAAACAAACATATATTTTTTTGGCCTAAACAATTCAACTACCTGGGTTAACCTGGAATGGCCAGAAGTTTATGACTGTCCTGTTATTACTCCTGGTAAGGCCACTATGTTTTTTTTCTCTGTTTTAGATGAGCGCGCGCATTAGATTTAAGCCGCGCATTTCCAAAATAAAACACATGTTTTTTTCCCGCCCAGCGAGCGCATTAGAATGTTGCCGATTTCTAAAAAAAAGTCAATTTCGGGAGATGAGAAAATCATTTCGAAAAAAAAAAAGTTTATTTTAAGAGATAAAAAAAAAATTTCCAGCTATGTTTTTTTACTTGTTTTTCTCGTCGCCCTCATCAACTTTTTTTAAGATAGGTCAAAAGTTTTTTTTATTTCGTCGCCCTCATTACCTTCTCCAAAAATAGGTTCAATGTTTTTTTTCTGAAATGTTTTTTTTCCGCCCTGTCTCATTAAATTTTGGATTTTTTCTGAACTAAAACAGAAAAATTAAAACAAGTGGCCTTAGCTTAATTACTTATAATTTATAAATACCTTGTCAAGTTTTGCTGGTTTTAATTTGTCTGAACGTCATTCATCAGGTTGTCTTGTTCGCATGTTTTCAGGGTCACTGTTTATTGTGCCTTGCCACTGTGGGCGATAAAACGATAATTTAAGACTCAGGAGTCTGGTGGAAAATAAGACTAAAGTTCTAACCCTTCTAGACTAAACTTCTAAAGCCTTTAACCCTTACAGCGCAGGGTTAGGGTATCGATTTTAGTCCTCAGTTTCTAACGTCTGTAGACGTCATATTGTGACGACTAAAGTCGATCCCCGCACTCTAAAAGTAAAAAATATTTGTAATGTCTGTAGACCATTATCATAGGTATTCAAAAGAATCGGAAAGACCTAACTAAAAAAGTGAAGATGATTTGAAATTGAAAAAAACACTTTGGACTCCAAGGTTTTGATAAAAGAAATCAGCGCTTTAAGGGTTAAATCAAAGGCTTGGGGTTTATCATTGATGTGGTGACTTGTGCTAGGGTGGCCAAGTTGTCTGATCATATGACAAATAAGCTATTAACCTCAAAAGATGCGTCTTGTGCCCCAAATGGCAATGTTTTTCATTTTGTCTTGATTGGTTAAATATTTTTTGAGTTACCGTAAATTTTATAGCGTAAAATGGGGGTGTTTTATGATGGCAGTGGCTAACCAACTGCTACCTGTAAGTGATTTACCTACGTATAGCATGCTATTCATACATTTGTACAACTAAATGATGGTATTCGTTGGTATACGTACGGTTAGGCACGTACAAATAGACACCCCCTTTTATTATAGCAGTCAGGATCAAAGCCCTATAGATAGGCTATACATTCATAATATAGCAGCCATGCTGATTTTTGTCACCACCATTTTTTTAAATTTCACATCATCTTTAAGTGATCACTACATTATTATTTCTTATCATCCATTTAACATGTTTAAGAAATTTGGCACATGCAATCACAAGATTTAAAGATATAAATTGGCCTAAATTTTTTAAAGTGATTCATTTAAAAAAAAAGTTACAGTTCATCCTAAAATTTGCATTTAAAATGCGATTTTTGCCTTTTTCTGTTTTTTACACACCCTTTTTCATGTATTTCATCATCAACTTGCCATTGATGTGTGTTCTATTGTCACATTTGAAATACCCAAATGATGGCAAGTGTGGTCTCTTTCCAAATATATTCTTCATTTTAAAATAACATAATAATTAGCATGATTAGAGGTGCATGGGTGCTAGGCGTGAAGGCCTAAATTAAGATGCAAAACAAGACTACATAAGTCCAGGAGCTCCCGCTCCGAATTAGAATTTGATTTAAGCAATTTTGTATAGGGTTAATAATGTAGTCCTAGTATAGGTCAAAAATCAAGACGCAAGACAACTAGGTCTAAGAAGCCCAGTCTAAGAGTAAGATAAGAACTAGACAGTCTGTCAGAGATTGCAAACCTCCATTGAAATTAATGATCCTAATCAGTATCCCAGTAATGGTCTACCTATCTGGCACGGTTTACCCGATATCAGGCCAATCGAGTTAACTAATAGCTGATTTACGGTCATTTTGAATTCGATATAAATTAGTTAAAAACTTAGGGTGCATTCTCCCCCGAAACCTCAAATTTTGTTTTATAGTAGTGGACTAACATCTAACACAGTTTGCAAAATATTCGGCATGTGAAAATAAATAATGGCCGATAGGGGGCCATTTTGAATTTGATCGAATCAGAATTTTTCAAGATGCATCCTCAGCTGAAATCTCACATTTCATTCTATAGTAATCGTCTAGGTATTTAGCACGGTTTACCAAATATCGGCCATGTGAAAGTGAATAATGGCCTGAAGGCGGCCATTTTGAATTTGATCAAGTCAAAATTTTCCAAGATGCATCCTCAGCTGAAATCTCACATTTCATTCTATAGTAATGGTCCAGCCATCGAGCACGGTTTACCAGATATCGCCCATGTGAAAGTGAATAATGGCCGATAGGAGGCCATTTTGAATTTGATCAAGTCAAAAATTTTCAAGATGCATCCTCTCCTGAAATCTCACATTTTGTTTTATAGTAATGGTCTAGCCATCTAGTACGGTTACCAAAAACCGGCTATGTGAAAGTGAATAATGGCCGATAGGCGGCCATTTTGAATTTGATCGAGTCAATTTTTTTCAAGATGCATCCTCTCTTGTAATCTCACATTTTGTTTTATAGTAATGGTCCAGCTATCTAACACGGTTTACCAAATATCAGCAATGTGAAAGTAAATAGTGGCCGATAGGCGGCCATTTTGAATTCGATTGAGTCAAAAGTTTTTAAAAGGCATCCTCTCTCGAAACGTCACATTTTGTTTTATAGTAATGGTCTAGCTATCTAGCACGGTTTACCTGATATCAGGCCTATCGAGTTAAATAATGCTGATTGTCGGCCATTTTGAATTCGTAAGTTAAAAATTTTCAGGGTGCATCCTCCCCCGAAAAACTCACACTTTGTTTTATAGTAATCAGGTAATGGTCTAGCCATCTAGCACGGTTTACCAAATATCAGCCATGTGAAAATGAATAATGGCCGAAAAGGCGGCCATTTTAAATTTGATCAAGTCAAATTTTTTCAAGATGCATCCTCATCTGAAATCTCACATTTTGTTTTACAGTAATGGTCTAGCCATCTAGCACGGTTGACCAAATAACGGCCATGTGAAAGTGAATAATGGCCGATAAGCGGCCATTTTGAATTTTATCGAGTCAAATTTTTTCAAGATGCATCCTCTCCTGAAATCACACATTTTGTTTTATAGTAATGGTCTAGCCATCTAGCACGGTTCACCAAATAACGGCCATGTGAAAGTGAATAATGGCCGATTGGCGGCCATTTTGAACTTGGACAAGTTGAATTTTTTCAAAAAGCATCCTCTCCTGGAGCCTTACAATTTGTTTTATAGTAATGGTGTAGATATTTTGAGCGGTTTTCATGATATTCCACAATATCAGGCCTGTCGAGGTGAATAATGGCTGATAGGCGGCCATTTTGAATTTTATCAACTACAAATTTTTCAAGATGCATCCTCTCCTGAAACCTTACAATTTATTTGATATTAATGGTGTAGCTATCTTGAGCGGTTTTCATGATACTCCGCAATATCAGGCCTGTCGAGGTGAATAATGGCCGATAGGCGGCCATTTTTAATTTTATTGACTTGAAATTTTTCAAGATGCATCCTCTCCTGAAACCTCACAATTTGTTTTATAGTAATGGTGTAGCTATCTTGAGCGGTTTTCATGAAATTTAGCAAAATCTTTCAGTCGGATTTACCGATGTTATAAATTAGGTCAAAGTGCTGGGTCAACTTCAAGGTCAAGGTCCAAAAACATGAAAAGGCACAACTAGGGACCTTAGAGAACATGTATGTGCAATATGACTGTCATCGGCCCAGTACTTTTCGAGATCTGCTCCGGAAACGAAGTGCGCGTCAAAACGTCTAAATAGGTCATAGTTCTGAACCAGAAGTAGGTCAAAGTTCAAATACCCCAAAAGGCACAACTAGACCCCCTAGGGGTGTTGTGTGTAAAATTTGAAGACAATCGGACAAGTACTTTCAGAGATATGCTCCGGAAACGAATTGTTTACGGACGGCCCAACGGCCCAACGCCGTCACATCATCATTTTCTCCTGTGCAACCTTGCGTATTGAATTCAGATTAAAAATATTTTAACCTGTCCATTAGCCACCTGGAAGTAACCCACATACCAAAAATTGTTATCCTAGCTTATTTTCTTACAAAGTTATAGGCAAAAGAAGAGGCCAAAAAAAACGGAGGTAGAATCCATAGCTCCCTTCGTCTCACCTACGGTGATGGCGGGAGCTAATAATAGCACCTCAAAAAACACAAAACTTGACTTTTTCAAAAGCTTGTAGCAGTTTAGCTTTGTCAATATTTCTTTTCTTTGGCCCAAATTTTATATTTAGACCATTAAGATGTTGTTTAGTAAACATGCAGCCAAACAGCCATAACATTTGATGGGCTTATCAAGTTTGAGATGCTTACCTTTTGGCCACCCTACTTGTTTTGAGATGAGAAAAACCGGAGACGAGCCCATCTCGCCTTCCTGGCGATGCCGTAGGCCCCTATCTATGGATATATCCCCGGCCCTGCGGCTTTGTAACAATTATTAATGAGTTTACGTTATATAAAATTACAAATTTCAATTATTACATAAATAGATTTATGATATTAAAAATGTCATTGAAAGTTATAAAATTAAGTTGATGCTCTGATATGAGGGACACTGCTGTCAAATCAACTTAAATTTTTTTGAAAATTGTGACCTCTCTGCCCTTTCCGAGCGGCAGGTCACAGTGAAGGTCACATTTTGAATTTGATCGAGTCGGAATTTTTCAAGATGCATCCTCAGCTGAAATCTCACATTTCATTCTATAGTAATGGTCTAGCCATCTAGCACGCTCTACCAAATATTGGCCATGTAAAAGTGAATAATGGCCAATAGGCGGTCATTTTGAATTTGAAAGAGTCTAAATTTTTCAAGATGCATCCTCTCCTGAAATCTCACATTTTTAGCCCGCCTTTTAATTTTAATTAAAAAGGTGGGCTATTGCTATTGAAGTTCGGCGTCATCTGCGTCGGCGTTAACATTCACTTGTGTGCGCGATAACTTGAAAAGTTTTCCATGTATCCTTCCAAAATTTGTTATGCATGTTACTAATGACCAGTTCTCGGACAAGTACAATAATGGCCAGAAAAAAATCCAAAATGGCCGACTTATTGCGATTTTTTACGTCAATTTTTTGCGATTTTTTACGTCAATAATTTGACCTTGTGGGCGCGATAACTTGAACAGTTTTTCACGTATCCTCTTCAAATTTGTTATGCATGTTACTAATAATTAGTTCTTGGACAAGTTCAATAAAAGCTGAAATTTTTTTAAAAATGGTTGATTTATTACGATATTTCGCATTTTACGTCAATAATTTGACCTTGTGGGCGCAATAACTTGAAAAGTTTTTCACGTATCCTCTTCAAATTTGTTATGCATGTTACTAATAAGTAGTTCTTGGACAACTTCAATAATGGCTGGTAAAAAATTGAAAATGGCCGATTTATTGTCATTTTTCGCATTTTACGTCAATAATTTGACCTTGTCGCCGCAATAATGACTTCAAGTTTAATAATGGCGGCGGGCTATTGTCGAGTGTGCTCTTGTGTTTTATAGTAATGATCTAGCCATGTAGCATGGATTACCAAATAACGGCCATGTAAAAGTGAATAATGGCCTGAAGGCGGCTATTTTGAATTTGATCAAGTCGAAGTTTTCCAAGATGCATCCTCAGCTGAAATCTCACATTTCGTTCTATAGTAATGGTCTAGCCATCTAGCACGGTTTACAAAATATCGGCCATGTGAAAGTGAATAATGGCCGATAGGAGGCCATTTTGAATTTGATCAAGTTGAATTTTTTTAAGATGCATCCTCTCCTGAAATCTCACATTTCGTTTTATAGTAATGGTCTAGCCATTTGGCATGGTTTACCAAATATAGGCCATGTGAATAATGGCTGATAAGCGGCCATTTTGAATTTTATCGAGTCAAATTTTTTCAAGATGCATCCTCTCCTGAAATCACACATTTTGTTTTATGATAATGGTCTAGCTATCTACCACGGTTTACCAAGTAACGGCCATGTGAAAGGGAATAATGGCCGATTGGCGGCCATTTTGAACTTGATCGAGTTGAAATTTTTCAAAATGCATCCACTCCTGAAACCTTACAATTTGTTTTATAGTAATGGTGTAGCTATCTTGAGCGGTTTTTATGATATTCCGAAAAATGTTTCAGTCGGATTTATACTGATGTTATAAATTAGGTCAAAGTGCTGGGTCAACTTTAAGGTCTGAATAGGTAATAGTTCTGAACCAAAAGTAGGTCGAGGTTCATATACCCCAAAAGGCACAACTAGACCCCCTAGAGGTGTTGTGTGTGAAATTTGATAACAATTGGACAAGTACTTTCAGAAATATGCTCAGGAAACGAATTGTTAACGGAGAGCCCAACGCCGTAACATCATCATTTTCTCCTCTGCGACCTTGCGTATTGAATTCAGATTAAAAATATTTAAACCTGTCCATTATCCACCTGGCCCATATACCAAAAATTGTTATCTTACCTTATTTTCTTACAAAGTTATAGGCAAAAGAAGAGGTAAAAACAGAACTGAGGCGGAATCCATAGCTCCCTCCGTCTCACCTAAGGTGACGGCGGGAGCTAAATATAGGTAAATAAATAGTTATCAATTTTTTTTTTCACATAGCTTTTTGAAACATTCAGTGAGCCATTTTATAACATTAATTACATCTATTGACACTACATCTATTAGCAACCAACCTTTATGGTCAATGTTGCTGGAGGGGAGACATATCAAGTTTTTGTAAACTAGACCCTTCTAGTTTTTATCTGTTCTTCACAATTTTTGTTTTTAAAGTTGATTTACACACAAAGTTTGTTCTGTTGTATTGCTTACATTGGGGCCTTAACAACTGCATTTAGAAATCTTTCATAAGGTTGGCTAAACTGTGGGTTCAAGTCCTGCTGCAGTTATCACATAGTGCATTCAATAGAAGTAACAACAGATCAGATTACGTAATTCTGTGAAAATTATCTTTTAAATATAAACAAATTCAAGTACAAAAATCCACCGTTGCCACCCAACGTACAAATAATAAAGACTATTTTGGGTCAAATGGAAATTTCGGAAAATGTTTACATCACCGTTTGACATTTCTCTATTTATTAAAGAGTCATTAAATATAAAAAACTGTATTCAATTCAGTCACCTTCTATCTGTGAATAGACTTCCACTTGTGTTCTTCTTATTAGTTTTTAATTTAAAAGTTATATCTTTTGTTTCTTCTGTATTTACATCAGTGTAATTCCACCAACTATGAAACTTTCTGCTTGAAAATTGTATTTGATAATATTACAGAGTGAAGCAATCCACATGTTAGACAGAAAAAGATATACGTAGTTAACCACTACATGCATTATGCAGCTAAATTTTTATATTTAAGTTTTCATCCACTTGAATCTGTGTTTCTCAAAATTACTTAAAGTTGGTTTGAATGTTCTCAGAAGGGTTGAATAGATGACAAGAAACAGTAATATCTTCCCTTCTATCAACTGTGACTTAATTTTTTACACTGAAAGATTTCTAAAAACTATTCACTGATGCTTAGCATTTAAAGAGTTTATGTTTTTTAAAGGCGCCACATTACATAACCTGATAACGTTTAAGTAAATTTATGCACTTACTCAGCTCTATAAATTTGTCTGTGTTGTCTTACTAAAATAAAGTGAAAATTAATTCATTATCATAGAAAATTATAAAAAAAAATCTTTGAAATGCATGACAGAAATAAAACTTAATTTACAGCAGCTGTGTTGTTCTTCTCCACTGAAGCATAACATTGACAATACATAGATAATTTAGGACACCACCCCCCGTAAGTGTTCAACATAATGCATATTTGGGTGGGCCCTCAATGTTTTCTCAATAAGTAAGGATGATTTACCTACAAATGCACCTGAACCCTTTCAGCGCGAAGACCGTCGCTATGTCATAATATAATTGGTGTGCTGTAACATATAGATATTCAAATGAAGCGCATAAAGCGAGCTAAGACATTTATGATGATTTAATCAAAAAACAACAACTTTGGTTTCCATGGTTTATACACAAATATTTCAGCATTGTACATGTTGTAAGGGTTCAATATAGAACATATAAACTTGATAAAATGTACTTTTTAATTATATCTGTTTTTCATGGGAGAGTTTATATTATGAATTTTTAAAGGATGGGTTTGATTCCATGCCCGCGATGCGCCCTCTCCCCTTTTGGCCTGCTACTGGCAGGCACACTGAGTAAGGTGCGCGAGGGGGTAAACCCCTTTGCGCCAGGAAAAATGTAAAATATGAGACATCCCAAGATAAATTCTAGGACTATATTTAACCTAGTACCAGTATTTATATTGATGTTACATTGGTACAACCCCAGTAACCCCCTGCAATAAATACTGCATGGCTTATCTTCTTGACAAATATTTCCATGTAGGATATCAAAATAATTTATCATAAACACCCAATGAAAACCATTGATATAACAAGAAGCAAGCCTCCCACCATAATTCCCCCGCATGATAAATGTTTTACAGGGTGCATCATTCCCTGAAGTCTCACATTCTGTTTCACTGCAATGGTCTACCGATGTAGCACATTTTGCCATGTATATCACAGATATATTGAAGTCAATGATGGTTGCGAGCAGCCATTTTTTAAACAGATCGACTTGACATTTGCGAGGGTATTATCCCGCCTTAAAAGCAATAATCATCTACCCATCTGGCACATGTACATATATTTAATTGTCTGATATTACGGTTACCCAAAATAACATGCAAAGATGTAACAAAATTATTCAATTTAAGCGACACATCAAAAGTCATTTGTTAAATATCGCATACTATGATTTTTCACCTTATTGTACATACCAAGTTGATCATGTTTATTGACATTTTAGTTTGTAGCGCCAAAGACTAATTTAACCCACACAATGCTGAAATAATTTTATACAAACCATGGAGACCAAAAGATTTTTTCAATTTGAAATCATCATAAATGTTTTTTACCTCTTTCTGATACATTTTAATACCTATGTCGTGGCTCCACAGCTTGCCAGATATCACGCATAACTCAATTAAAAGGCCGCTCGGCCATGTTGAATTTCATCAACTTTTTTTTTTTGAGGGCATATCTGTACATGAAACAAAACGTCTTTTTTATGGTATTGGTCCATTTATTTGGCACGGTTTGCGAGATATCAGGTATATTAAAGTTAATTATCAGGCGCGGATCCAGTTGGGGGCGCACGCCCACCCGTTTTTGCGCCAAATTCTTTAAAAAGTTCCCTAAATTGGCCTAAATATGCCTAAAAACTCGCCCTGAGCCACCTGCGCCCCCTCCTTTTTCAAATCCTGGATCCGCCCCTGATTATAGCCGCTGGTCTACCTTTTCAGTTCGTAAACTTGCATTAACCCCTAAATGCACATATACACTCTCAAAGGATGTCTGTGTGAGATATGAAATAAATCCACTGGGATTTCCTATATCAGCCCTGGACAGAAAAAAGATTTGGCCAGATATCAGGCATATATATATTAAAATTAATTACGGTATGTCTGATGGTCGGCCACTTAACCCTTTAAAACATCATGCTGCCTCGAAGCATCATTTTCCATTCATGAAAACTAACTGAATTTTGTACACTTAAGGGTTTCAGAACGGCAATTTTATTGAAACTGTTTTAGCAATATATGGCTATTTTGTTGGCAATTTATCACCCACATTATGTTACAATCTTCATACACTATAAGTCCAGAATTGCGACAGCTAGTAGTGGATGGAGAATTGCAATGATTAATTCATGCCTGAAAGTGTAAAAGTAGGTCACTCTATAAACCATAGAAAAGCATATCTACTGACGGCTGGCCTGGCTGTCGGACATCAGAGGCAATGCCATAACCCCCGCCCCACCTTCGTAGGGTGTGGGGATGAAGATATAAACATTTTTATTTTTCCCACATACCATTATTTTGGTTTAAACACATATCTTTTTATTACTTTCATTGTACATCCTTACATTTGAATTTAACTTATTATTCCTTAAAAATTTAACTATGATTTATTTTAAAACTATAAAATTTTATCTCTCATCAAATTTTCATGCGCATAACCAATAATGCTGTCATGATAACAAAATACATTTTACATACAAACCCATCATAAATTGTTATCACAATCTAAACATAAATTCAGTTCGTTTATACACATTTGTACGTTATAAAATTCTAACAGTATGTATTTTACTGAATGCCCATATTACAATAAAGAAGCACCCCCCTGATGTGAAAATAAAACTCATGTCATGTATACCATAGGCTCATGAATAAGAATAGAGTAATAAGCAGCCTGTGGTCTCACAGGTTTTTCTAATTAATGCACAGGGCGTTCATCAGAATAATTATGGTAATTCAAGTATCATGGTGCCCCTTCATAAAAATATTGATGCAGTGTAAAAATCCTTACAATAAATATTTCTTGCAGCAGCTTTTACAAATGAGCTACAAGTTTAATATTACAAAAAATTGTCATTATAATTTAATATTTTGTTTAATTTTTTAAAGTTAATTAGGTTGTGTGTAATGTTCAAGAAGTGTACAAATTTCCTCTTTACCTTCAAATGCAATATTCTAAAAATGATGCAATTGAACAATCATTATTTTGGTGAGTTGTGGAGACATATTTTCATAGCTAACCATTCTACAGTATTCTGTTATATGCCATTTGAAAGGTATTTTGGCCAGATGCAGGATCTGTTAATATCTGAAATATTTATAGATGCGACTAATGAATGATTCATTTGACCAGGTCTCGCCGCATATGGGACATTTTCATTTTACAAGGGAGATTGCACTGCAAGATATTTTCGACTATTAATTATACCATCCTGTATAGGTTTGCATGTAATTACAATTATCACAGCGATTTCAAATTAACAACTACTCATTAATTGCTTCTTCGGGCATGGTAAAAATTAACATGTTTAAGTGAAAACAGGTTGAAAGTATACATGTTTAAAAAGTCATGATTCCCCTTCAATACTTAACTTATATATAATGTAACTTGTTATCAGTTCCTAATATATTGAACAGTTAAAATATTTTATTAATGTATATTTATTTTGGTTCATTCATTAAGCCTACTTATGCATACAGCTGCATTTAGAAATCTTTCATAAGGTTGGCTAAACTGTGGGTTCAAGTCCTGCTGCAGTTATTACATAGTGCATACAATAGAAGTAACAGCAGATCAAATTAGATTCTGTGTGAATTATCTTTCAAATATAATCAAATTCAAGTCAACAATTCTAGGGTTTGACACCAAACCTAAAAATGATGGAATACTTTTGAAATTAAATATAATTATTTGAGAAATTGATTATTCATAAAATTTGAACATTTGTAGTTGGCATTTTTATTTTTAATTTCAGAAAATTTATTTAGTCTTTACATCTTCAGTGTTAGACAGAAAAGTATCTACTTAGTTAGCCATTATCATGATTTTGCAACTAAATTTAAATTTATCTCAATTGGGTAGACATTTCTATCAAGTTGGTTGAATATGACTCACATTATAACTTTGCCGTGCGAATAGCCACTCCGTAGTTTTAAATAATTTTATAATAATAGACCTAGGCCTATAAAAATGGCAAGTAAATTGATTGACAATTGACAGACTTAAATCATATAATGACTGTCGGTAATGATGAAGTCTAGAATAATCACCGCAAAAGGTAACTTTTATTTTTGACAAAACTAGACCGTTGCACAAATGTTAGGAATTAAGTACATAGGAGCCTATATATTAACACTTGCTTAAACCTACTTTCCACAAAGTGCCTCCCACAAACGACGGCATGGCCTCCATGAGGGTGCGCATGGGTCCTGGAAATTAGGAATTCTTTCCAGTTCACTTTTTACCCATTTTTTGGCCTCGCTACTCGCTTTTTATAAGGGGAAAATCATATAAATAAAAATAGATATGAATTCTTAGGTTCGTTTTTTACACTATTTATCAGCTGAAATCCTCGATGTTCGGGCCCTAAGAGCAGTCGATTCGCCGTTTGTTTGATTCGTTTTTTAACCCATGTGCACCCTCCTCCATGGGGGTAAGTAGCCCCAGTAGCTGAAACAGGTTTCAGCCACAGATTGACCACGTACAAAATTGAGGGACATTTCTTTGGACTGTCATATATCGGAAAATATCGCTGAATAATCAGGTCAAAATAGCTTTTTTAGAATCAGAAACATTTCAGTTCCATGCCCGCATGCTCAGCTCAGAGGTCACAGTCATAAAAAAGTTATGGACATTTTTCGGACCTTGGGGTCGGGATCGCTCTAAGTCTTAGTCACCGCCATGTTGGATTTTCCTGGTAAAGCAAACACATCAATCCACGGCCTCGGAGAGGACAACACAGTTAGGGGGTAAGGAGTACACCGTTCATCTTCATGCTCTTGTCATTCTTGATCATGAGAAGTACAGGAAAGATTGGAGGAGGGTGGTCCTAATAGTAAAGGGGGTAGTAAAGCAGAATTTATGCTTATATCCGCCGTCATATTAACTTGTATCTCAATTTATTCGACGATTTCTCAGTCAATTCTCAACCAATTTTCTTAAAACTTTGCAAGGACTATTTTCAAGTAACTCGGCGACTACCGTAAAATTTTTATCGGAAAATATTGTATAGCTAAAAAGTTAAACCATCTGGCATGAAATGCAATTCAGGGTTAAAAACAAACTTTAATTTAAACAGTTTAATGGGTTTATAGGGGGACGTCGTAATTACAAATTAACTACATGTCAAATGGTCTAATTTTTTAACTATATAATATTTTTTGATGAAAATTTCACGGTAGTCGCCGCGTGACACAAAAATAATCATTGTAAAATTTCATCAAAATCGGTTAAGAATTGACTGAGAAATCGACGAAAAACTTGCGATACAAGTTAATCTGACGGCAGGTTAATATAATATTTTTTGATGAATATTTCACGGTAGTCTCCACATGACCATCATGACACAAAAATAGTCCTTGCTAAATTTCATCAAAATCGGTTAAGAATTGACTGAGAAATCGACGAAAAACTTGCGAAACAAGTTATTCTGACGGCAGGTAAATATAATAGGGGGGCCTATTTTTTGAAGAAGATTTCACTGTAGTCTCCGCATGACCATAATGACACAAAATAAGTCTTTGCAAAATTTCATAAAAATCGGTTAAGAATTGACTGAGAAATCGACGAAAAACATGCTATACAAGTTAATCTGACGACGGGTATAGAAGGAGGGAGGGGGGAATGGGGAGGGGAAACTGGTGGATGCTTGCCTCTCCTGTCCTGGTACCCCGCAAGGGCAAGTCAAGGTAGACATGGAGGGGTCGAGCCCTGCTTGACAGGCCTCCACAGGCAGCTACAGAAGTATCCTAGAGCAAGCCGATCAATGTATGTACGTATCATGTATGATCACCACTGTCAGTGACAGTGACTTGGGCTGGTGGCAGTGTCAGTGTAACTACTCGTCTACTTCCTGATCATCATCACCGCTAGCCGAGTAAACAGCGTCTCTGGGCGAGCGCAGCGCCGATCAGCGCTACATCACCGTCAATCACCAATCATCAATGCCATGGCATGGGCCATGCCCATGGGCATGACGTCATTCGCCCGGTGAATGGCTTGAATCCATCGGTCTTTTTTGGTCGCATCGACCGGAAAAACGTGAAAAGACGGTCGATCCTTCAACGGCATTGCATTGCAGCCAAACGCACAACTTGACTTTGGCATTTTAAGTTTGGATGAAAGCACAGAACTGGAAGAGATTCAAGTCTAAGACATGTAAGAAGGACAGTCTGCACTGCTGTCGTGAGCGAAAATACGTGAATTTCGGGTGGTCTTTCCCAGTATGATAACGAGGTTTGTAAACAAAACATGACGTCACCCAATAGAGGTGGCAATCCTTCTAAGACAGTGCCCCCCTAAAACGGTTAATAGCGCACTTATTTTCAATAATTAGCAAAAAAAAACCAATATCGGATCAAAATGGATAATTTTCCCTTTTTTTACTTTTGTTTATTTTGATTGGGAGTACTATATTACCTCAGGGCACGTGTTTTAACATCAACACTTTTTATACATCTTATAGTGAAAAAATGACAGGAAATGACTGCCGTATCACCTAGTTCCTAGCCAAGGTCACGGCTGGCAAGGCCGTTCAGTTTCTGAGAATTACCATAATACATGTAAGTCCGTACAAGATTTGACCCCGGCATACGCTGATAAATTAGCATATTATTCGTTTAAAACTATATATATACAATCGTTCGTTCGTTCGTTCGTTCGTTCGTTCGTTCGTTCGTTCGTTCGTTCGTTAATTCATACATTCATTTATTCATCAATTCATTTATTCATTTATCTATCCATTTATTATTACGCGGATTCGTGCATTTATTTATTCATTCATTCGTTCATTTATTACTTCATTGTGTGATTGGAGTTATCACAATATTCCATGTGGTATAAAGCTGCGAAAGTATTGAGAGCCAAATTGCCCTGCTGATAAATGATAAAAGGATTTAAATCACTAGATTTTTTAAAAAGATGCACTTGCCTAGAGTTTGATTTCCAGAGTTCAAACTCTGGGCTGTGTTATCATATGTTTCTAACCATTTAGTCGCCGATCTCATCTTTCCCCTTTTTCCGCCAAATTATCTTAAATTATTTGTCATCCACTCTAAACAAACAAATACAAGATGTAGTAAGTTCATTATACACAAAATAGTAGCACAAAAAAACATCTGGGCCTACGCATGGTATTGAAAAGCATGGCATATTTTAAAACATAGAATGTTACAAAAAGCTATTTATATCTGTATTCCAGCACTTGTTGTCCAAGATGTCAATATAAAAAAAGATTAAATGTATTTATAGGCATACATTGCATACCTGATACTTTATTAATTTACATCAATTTTAGTCAACACCTGGGTAATCGTAATGCGATTGAAATCAACATTTAAATGTCTTAGCTCTTTTTGTCTAATTTAAATACCTATGTTATGTGTCTACGGCAAATATATATTTTTTAATTCTTGCAGTGCGATTTGTTGACTGTAGGTGTTAGAGTCTGACGTCTGTTGACTTATGATTCTGAAGTCTAAAGACGGTCCCCGTACTGTCAAATATTGGTGTCTAAAAACGATCCCCGCACTGTAAGAATTGAAACAATTAAATTGGCCGAACATGAATTCCCCCAGAGCGACAGCCGCTTAGATCTGTCAGATAAAGAAAACATGACGATGATTGTTGAGACCAGGTGGATCCGTTCCACCCTCCACCCTCCACCAGCTGATCACATGACGATGATTGTTGAGACCAGGTGGATCCGTTCCACCCTCCACCAGCTGATCACATGACAATGATTGTTGAGACCAGGTGGATCTGTTCCACCCTCCACCCTTCACCAGCTGATCACATGACAATGATTGTTGAGACCAGGTGGATCCGTTCCACCCTCCACCCTCCACCAGCTGATCACATGACAATGATTGTTGAGACCAGGTGGATCCGTTCCACCCTCCACCCTCCACCAGCTGATCACATGACAATGATTGTTGAGACCAGTTCGATCCGCTCCACCCTCCACCCTCCACCAGCTGATTTATCTCAGCTAAATTTAACCCACTTGAAGTTGTGTCTCGCTACCGCGACCTGTAACTTAAAGTGGGTCTCGCTACCGCGACCTATAACTTTAGGTAGGTGGAAATTGCTTAATTTGAAAATAAACATTTGCAGCTCTGGATGTAAAACACAATTTCATTTCTAATAACAGCGATTTAATCGGCTAATAAAATAAAATAATAAAATGACTGCAGTCGTGCTTATAGAGGTGAAGGGGTTAATTATGACTGCAGTCGTGCTTATAGAGGTGAAGGGGTTAATTATCTATCAGAGATTGTGTTTATAGAGGTGAAGGGGTTAATTATCTATAAAATGACTGCAGTCGTGCTTATAGAGGTGAAGGGGTTAGTATTGCTTATAGAGGTGAAGGGGTTAGTCGTGCTTATAGAGGTGAAGGGGTGTTTATAGAGGTGAAGGGGTTAATTATCTATAAAATGACTGCAGTCGTGCTTATAGAAGTGAAGGGGTTAGTCGTGCTTATAGAGGTGAAGGGGTTAGTCGTGCTTATAGAGGTGAAGGGGTTAGTCGTGCTTATAGAGGTGAAGGGGTTAGTCGTGCTTATAGAGGTGAAGGGGTTAGTCGTGCTTATAGAGGTGAAGGGGTTAATTATCTATCAAAGACTGCGTCCGGTCTCACTTCGAGCCGACACAGACACTAGTAAATGAAATGAATCGGGCTTTAGGCCACTTTTGTGCACATACAGGTTAAATTGGGCCACGAGAACCTCCTGAGGATGGTGAGATGACACTGCCCTCCACACACAGTATTCGAAATTCAAACCCTGCAGGTCTGAGGCCGAGCACGCTACCTCTCGGTCACGGAGGCTCCCCACAATACTGAGTTTCACGAGTGGATGGGGAAAAAACATTTTTGTTTCTTTCAAAATGCCGAGACCGGGAAACGAACCCCGAACTCTAGCGTGGAAGGCAGCGGTGCTAACCACTACCCTAGGGCCCCCGTTCCAGACACTAGTGGAGAAGTCTCTACTGCAGCATAATTAGATTTTATAGAATAATATTTGAAGATTACATTGCTAAACTCTCTAGCCACTTATATGACATATAATTACGCACATATGACATATTTCGCAAAAACAAATAATGAGAAAAAAACCCCAGAAAAAATAGGACATTTACTTGATAGGTTGCAGGTTAGGTCTACTTATAATTATTATAGTTTTTTACAAGTGTAAATGGCGCTGCAATTCATTCCAACCTCAACATAAACGGATATTTGATGAGATCTTCAGGCGCTAAAGGGTGCCCCGCTAGACATTAACCCTTTAAAGCGCGGGGATTGACTTTAGTCGTCAGAATCTGACGTCTGTAGACGTCAGATTCTGACGACCGAAGTCAATCACCGCGCTGAAAGAGTAAATATATTTCTAATGGCCGTGGACCCATAACATAGGTATTCAAATGAACCGGAAAGAGCTGACTAAGAAATTCATGATTATTTCAAAGTGAAAAAACCTTTTGGTTTCCATGATTTTCATTAAAAAATTCAGCGTTTTAAGGGTTAACCCCATAAGCCGCTGAAATAGTTCTAAATAAACCATGGAGACCAAAGGATTTTTTCAATTTGAACTCATCATAAATGTGGTTCCCCGTACCACGTGGCCCAACAAGTTCTTAGTTGTACTCTTTCGGTGTGGGGAACGATTTTAGATGGAATATATGTCATGTATGGAAATGAAATGCGGTATGTCGCCACATTAGTAACTGTATGTTGGGCTGCCAACTTTGATGATTTACTAGTCTGTTTACATCCACCCGTCAACATAGCAAATTATATTTATGTGAACACTGCCCTGGGGGGTAGTGGACCAAACAATTGTTAGTGGGTCGGTCAAGGATAAATTACCAACGTCGTGTTAACGTCTAAGACGTTGACAAAACGTCTGGTGCACCACTGCGGCGTTTGCACCGCTACTCCTCATCTACGACCAAAATGTCACGTCTACTAGGGGGTAGACGTTGCTGGGGCGTTTAATTAGCTGCAAAATGTATACAGAGATCGTGACGCGCATTTCATTAATCCTGACACTTTCATCATCTACTAATGCCGAACATTATCCCTCTAATTATGCGTCAGGAATATACTGATATCGTTTTCTTGTGACAGTGTTTATATCACAGGTATATTGATGTTAATATTCATGACATGTTTCTATAGATATAGAACAGTTGGATGTTTCATTCGTAAACTTTATGTAATGATATTGATTTATCATGTTACCGCTGTTATGTTGCACAGATATTTAAAGGTTTTA
Source organism: Flabesymbios commensalis (assembly GCA_964017125.1). Taxonomy (NCBI): domain Eukaryota; kingdom Metazoa; phylum Annelida; class Polychaeta; order Terebellida; family Flabelligeridae; genus Flabesymbios; species Flabesymbios commensalis. Next base: position 150,523 of record OZ024904.1, on the reverse strand, counting down.
TGAGAATTTTATAAAAAAAGAACATATTTTCATTAGCTTGAGGGTGAGAATTGCGGCAAGATTAATAAAATTGCAAAGAAATACTAGTTAAACAAACTTCAAAGTGAAGACAATAAATTAAATAAACAAAACAATATACTTTTAAGTAAGCTGAAAGACGATAATTTAAATTTCGGCGACCTCCATTTACTCTGAATGCTTCTAATTGTATCTTCATAAGATTATTTTGAGCTGTAGGTCTAATAACAAGTTTAGGCCTCCACGCTCATCGTCACCGAAACTAATTGGGGGAGAATTGACACCTTTTTTCAATAAGATGTAGTATAGAATAGCGATGCAAAATAAATTTAAATGTTTAATTGATATCTTTTAAAGTTGAGCGAGGAACAAATGTTTACATACTAAAATACATATACTGATATATGGTAGTAGTTTAGCGAACACAGTTTTGATACCCACCTCAGAAATGGGCAATGCTGTAATTTATAGGCTAATTTCTTACTTTTATTTAACTTTATACGGTTCATAATGTGATAAAATATGTCCATTGGGTTTATTCTAAGTCACTGAGATAGTATGCGTCCGTTTACAGTCAGTTAATAGTTTGTTTACTAGCTTGGGTAGATAAAAAACCTTTTACTGTTCTAAAGTCATTGTGTTTTTGATTATCCCGTGTGGGAACGCTGCTCGCTAGTGAGACATTGTCACGACCTTGTGTTGTGCACCTGACGTGTGTCGGGACAGTCAGTGTCAGTTGTTACAACGTCTGACGTCGACAATTAGCGTCACACGTTAGACGTAAGTGGTGCACTAGGCCGCTGGTCACATTAACGTTATTCTAGCTATATCTGGCCGGCCCCGATGGCTTATTCGTACCGACTGGGGCTTATAACCTGGAGGTACCAGCCTGGCGGGTTCGAATCCCTGTCGGGCCAGATAATTGTCATCGCAGTTGTGCATATGCATTGCTCCAAACTGTTTAAAGGCATGGAGTGTAAAGTGCTGTCTATATAGTGTTATATACTATAAAGTGCACGCTGGAAACTAGGTAAGTGGCAGTTAAACCCTTCCACACCCAATAGATCAAAGCGTGACCGGCGGTGTGTCATTTGTTTAAACCTTTTTCCTGCAAGAGTGACCGGTAGTTAAAGTCTATGCAGAGCCACAGCCATAAAACTCAAAACTAATTCGTGCAATGAATATTGTGCCAGTTGGTGAAATTGTTAAAAATACAATATGTGGTTTGTGGCATTGAATTTTTATGGTTGACTCTCCGATAAGAAATCTATTTTCACACTTCATGGCCAGATATATTGTCTCTGGTAGTATATGCCATAAAACCTTTTTTTCCATAATTTTAAATTTGGGTATATATCTCCATTGTTCTCTTGATGCGGATGCGCTGAAGATTCCCTCGCTACATTAGGGACCCGACAATCCAATCTAGGGGATCTGTGTCCCAGAAACTTTTACGTATAATTACAAAATAGTAATTCGCACGTATCAGTAAATTGTGTTTTTAGTATATTTATGTCTTAGGCCACTATGTTTAATTTCTCTGTTTTAGATCAGAAAATATCCCAAATCTAATGAGGGAGGGCGGTAAAAAAACATTTGGGAAAAAAAAACATTGAACCTATTTTTGGAAAAGTTAATGAGGGCGACAAAATAAAAAAAAAATTTGATCTAATTGACAAAAAGTTAATGAGGGCGACGAAAAAACAAGCAAAACAACACAGCTGGAAAAATGTTTTTTATCTCTTGAAATAAACATAAATAAAACAGAGAAAAAAACATAGTGGCCTTAACCAATATCATTTTATAATGCATGTTTATATTGTGTGTGCATTGCATGTTCTATTTTTGTATACTGTCTCCATCATTTGAGGTTGAATAATAAATAAATAAATAAATAAATAAATAAATCCCACATTCTCTCGTGAATACTAACGAGATTCGACGAGAGTTTGTGAGAGCTGCCAATGAATGACCTTGTTGGGTCAGGCCGGCCCTTTGACATGGGAGGAGTGTGAAGGAGAAGGGGTACCTTGACCAATCAGTGTATGCACGTAGCTGTCAGTCGTCAACTGTGACGGTGGCTCACTCAACGGCGCGGTATAGTTAGAAATTAGGCTAATGTAATCATATTATTCACGATATTCACTCATTAAGGAAATTGATAACGATTTCAGATTTGGCTCGATGTTATATAAACTAACCTTGGAATAATTACTTTATGTTATCTGGCCACGAGCGTCATGTGACGAACAATATAAAAAGACTGGGACATATTTATTATGTATCATCAATTATTTGTAATCTATTTTTATAATAATTTTATATTTTAAAGTTATTTTATATATCACTTAAAGCATTACGAGATATATAAATAATTTTGATATTTATAATTTGAATTTTCGTTTTATTTAATTTTCGAACAGTAATGTTCATTATCATGTAATATATGTGAATACTTTGCTATTATATTTGACCCATGTTTTAACCCCGCGTTTTAACCCTGTGTGTTAACCCTGTGGATTAACCCTTGTGTTAACCCTTGTGTTAAGAGTGAGTGTGTGGCAAAGTGGGTGTATATTTCAAGTTAAATATGAGAATTTATGAGGCACTTCCAGGGTTGGCTTTGTTGCTATCAACGCCTATACTGCTTGTACAAGTTTGAAGGTAATTAATTGACTAGCGCTAACCATTTCAATTATAATAATCTACGTCAGTAATAGCAAAGTAACCTAATATATTATCAGCGTGCTCTCAATGCCAAACTTTCTAATTTTTTAATTATCAAAAATGTCAGTATTTATTGAAGTAAGTTGTTCATTGTGGGAAATCTCAAAAATATGAAATATGAATAAAACATAATTCACATGTTCCCATTTTTCAAATTTACATATGTAATTGATGCAGCGCAACAAATTTACTTTGTTGAACTTCGTGAAGAGATTTTAAACATTTGGTAAGAAAATCAATCAGTTGAAGTAATAATTAAATTTCATGTAGTCCATTATATAAATTTATATTATTTCTCTCATGACAAAATGACATATTTTCGATGTTTCAATAATACTTACGTATTCAACATGGGCGATAATTATTTACTGCGAATTGAGTCAAAAAAAAAAAAAGAATGTTGTATTTTAAAAATCAACTTCGATTGTCATATGATTTTGACAAATTAACAATATTGTATAGGCCTATACATATATCTCTTTCATTTCTATGACAAATAAGTCTGTAATAACTTTTTTTCTGTCAATAAAATATCTGTCTGTCTGTCTGTCTGTCTGTCTGACTGTCTGTATTTACCAAAATATGTCTAATTAAATCGTTATATATTACTCAATGTCTTCCACGACGGATGTGGTCGCCTGATAATTGTATAAGTATCATGGTAAAGAGCGACGTATTAACCCTTATCATGCTTAGTCAATTTATTTAAATTTTCTCTACTTGAAGTTGTGTCAACTGCAAGTGGGTGAAAATTATGCATATTTGTTTAGTTTGAGCACTCACACATATTTGCAAACAAATTTTGATGTTTAAACAGTCATTTCATTCCCAATAGGGCCTACCTGTGGTTTAATCGACTGATAAAATAGGTTAAAAACCGCTGTTGTTGGGATCAGCAGGATAAGGGTTAACCCTTACAGCGCGGGGACCGACTTAAGTCGTCATAATCTGACGTCTGTAGACGTCAGATTCTGACGTCTAAAGTCGATCCCCGCGCTGTAAGAGTAAATATATTATTGATGGCTGTATACCCATAACATAGGTATTCAAATTAATTTGAATGACCCAAATTAACAAAACCCTTTGGTCTCCATGGTTTGTACACACATATTTCAGCGCAGACATGCAGAGTGATTTATTCTGGTCGATATTAGTAATCATCAGTTTGACAAACTGTGACTGTGACTGAGACATGTAGAACCCTGGATGAAACGAGTCTGTCTGGTTGACGCTCCAAGGTCACCCAACAGTTGGCGCTCCAAGGTCACCCAACAGACACAAGACGTTGAATCAATGTTGGTTTAGCGTTGGTCCAACGTCGTAGACGGCACCCCCTCTCTGTCTGGTATTCTGTGCCCAGAGGGGATGAAGTATGCGGCTAACATGCCTGCATGTAACCCTACCCTTCAGACATCTAAGAAACAAGCAAAGGAAGAAATATATGAAATGAATAGGGCTTTAAGCCACTTTTGTGCACATATACAGGCTAAATTGGGCCAGAAGAATCTCCTGAGGATATTGAGATGAATGAGATGACACTGCCTTCCAGACACAGAATTCAAAATTCAAACCCTGGAAGTCTGAGGCCGAGCACGCTACCTCTTGTCGGTCACGGAGGTTCTTCTGGTCCAGTTTAGCCCTTATGTACACAAAGGGCCTTAAAACCCCAATAATTTATTCCCACATGGAACTAAAAATCGTAGTCTAAGCTCTCCATTATGATGACATGTCACTGCGACCGGCATCGAAAACGCCAACATTGTTTAAACGTAAAGCCAGCATTTGAGACGTTGGGCAAGCCATAAAGCGTAAAACACATCAACGTGAGACGCGCCGCAAAAAAAGCCCAAAATGCGATGGAAACATGAAGATTTCCTATACCAAACTGGCGCGACGGGCGAATTTTTTGCAGTTTTGAAACTTTTGGCGTTGTCTTTCACGCTCGATCTTTTGGCAAAGATAAAATAGTGTAGTTTATTATTTTTATGCGTGAATTCGAGCTGCGTGATTTCGCGCTCGCGCTCGCGTTAGTGTAGCTGTAGTGTAACCCTTTCAAGCCTTAATTTACCACTGTCATCTTCATCCATTACAAGCCGTAAATTGCTGTCGCTTTAACCCTTTAAGCCTTTAAGCCGTCGGGATCCAAACATTATTTGAAAACTGATTTAATTAAATACACAAAAGGTTTTTTTTATTAATTTTTCTTACTATCTATCAAAAATTTATTTATTTTGTCAAATACTTCAAATCTGCATCTCCTATACAAGTAGATTATTTGCTAATATTTTTATCATTTAACATGTAGGCCTACTTATATATTTTGCATCGTCAAATTATGAAAATATTACAACTTGTTAATGAATTGTTACAATTCAAATTTAAATTTAAATCTGACGTCTATGATTTTTCATTTTGGACAACCATGTCAAAAATAAGAAATACGTGAATTTCGTCTCTATATCTAGCCTAACTGGTAAATACGCAGCACAAAAAATAAAAAACTTTTGCAGTTCCAGTCTATGGACATGTTTACATCATATGATTATATTAATAAGCCAAAATAAAATCACCGATTTTTTATGACTTCAGCCTGAGCCTGTCCCTTTAATGTTAAAAACGTTTTATAAACCTTTTCGTTTTAAAACCAAGGTTTTAGGATATCTACAGTTATTCTTCAGAAATGCAAAATGATGCTTTGCTGCATCGTGAGGGTTTAACGCTTACAGCGCCAGGATCGACTTTAGTCGTCAGAATCTGACGACTAAAGTTGATCCCCGCACTGTAAAAGCAAAAAAATATTTCTAATGGCCGTAGACCCCTAAACACAGGTATTAAATGAATGAGAAAGAGCTAACTAAGACATTTATGATGATTTCAAATTGAAAAAACCTTTTGGTCTCCATGGTTTATTTGAAAATATTTCAGCGCTCTAAGGATTGAAGGGTTGAAGCTTTGATAAATGAGCCTTAATTATTGTCGAGAATGACGTGTTCATAAGTCACGGTCACCAACCCCTTCACCAACCCCACCACATAGGCTCTGGAAAATTCCACACAGAATGTATAAAAGGAGGCTGTTCAGCTGGGGTAAGGCGGTGAACAGGACGTCAGGTGGTAAACAGCAAAGTTCCAGTTGAGAATCTCATCGTGTTTGATTACGGCGGTTATCATGACGGCAGAACAAGTTCAAACAAGCGAGGTAAATATGATCAGGACGGACCACTAAAACACTGTGTGACTGTACAGGTGTAGCGGGGATGCAGAACTTTTTCTTGACAGATTATTTTTTCGTTTTTTTTTGCAGCTAATTATTTTTTGACATGGGCGGTACATTTGGGTAAAGCTGTCTGCTTGGAAAGTCAGAGATCGCGGGTTCGTCCCCTGCTCTGGCATTCAAGTTTTAAAGGAATAAAATGTTTCTTCCCCGCTTACTCGCAAATTTTAAGTATTGTGGGGAGCCCCCGTGACAGAGATGACTGCCAAGGCTCGATTTTCGAATCCTGTGTCTGGAGGGTCGTGTCATCTCATTCATATCATCATCCTCATGAGCTTGGCCTATAGTGCCTAAGACCACATTCATCATTTATTTATTTATTTATTTATTTATTTATTTATTTATTTATTTATTTATTTATTTATTTATTTATTTATTTATTTATTTATTTATTTATTTATTTATTTATTTATTTATTTATTTATTTATTTATTTATTTATTTATTTATTTATTTATTTATTTACTTATTTTTTTTTTTTTTTTTTGTTAGTTCGTTCGTTCGTTCGTTCGTTCGTTCGTTCGTTCGTTCGTTCGTTCGTTCGTTCGTTCGTTTGTTCGTCCGTCCGTCCGTCCGTCCGTCCGTTTGTTTATTTATTTATATAGGTTTAAACATTCTTAGCCGTTTTGAATATGACTAACATATACATAATACATGTAAAAACTCATATTTGCAATAATTATAGTAACTAAAATGGAAAGTACATTAGATATTTTAGATCATCAGCCGATGATCAATGTATAAGTTATTTGAGTTAATTGAATAGGTTTAGGAATGTTCATACATTTATATTTATAGCTAGGTGAAAATAAAAGAAAAAAACGTCTTTGTCAACTGAGTACCAGTTTTAAGCTTCAAATAAATAATAATTGCACTTACTTCTAAAAAGTATACACTTCAGGTGAAAATTTGTTGAATAATTGGTTTCACAATATGTGACTGGATAAAGCGTCTGGATCACAATGAACCAGATAGATATTTTATTGACAGAAAGAAAGTCAATCCAGACTTATTTGCCATAAAAATAAGAGAGATATGTACATCTATATGCAACATTGGTTATTTGTCAAAATCATATGACAATATACATTGTATGCCATACATAACTAAAATCATGGTAACTGGCATTGTCATAAGAAACACAAGAACCGTAGCAATGCCGTACGAAGGCCAACAGCAAAAATTATATCCCGTTCGTTGCCAGGTCTTAGACATATGTAAAAATTCTACAAACGCCTCAATGAAACTCCACACCGTAGCGCTGATGTAAATGAAATGAAATGAATGGGGTTTTAGGCCAACTTTGTGCGCATATAGGTTAAACTGAGCCAGGAGAACTTCCTGAGAATGGTGAGATGAGTTAAATGACTTAAACTGCCCTCCAGACAAAGGATTCAATATCCGGGCCCTGGCGGTCTGAGGCCGAGTACGCTACCTCTCGGTCACGGAGGCTCCCCACAATATTGAATCTTTACAAGTGAGCGGGGAAGAAACATTTTGTTTCTTTGAAAATTGAAGACCAGAGTGGCGTTCGAACCCGTGATCTCCGACTTTCCGAGCGGGCAGCTTTTGCCATGTTAACCCTGCGCTGACGTACAATCGCCTTAAGAACACCCTAACGCGGTGGACAAATAGGCCTATGTACGCGACGAGTGAAGAGACGACAGGGGCGAAATTCGCCTGTCTGTCTAGACACGAACGCGACAACTAACGCGAAACGTGAAACGTTTTTCCCTGCTCTAAGGCCAAATTGTGGTCACGCGAAAGCGGGCGCAAAAACCGACGAGACGCGCAAAAAAATGTGACAGTATCGACAATTTTCGCGTTGCCCTTCGCCTTCGCGCTAGTATGTTTTGGAAATGATAAAATAGTGGGTTTGATAGTATCAAAGCGAAATCACGAGCGAATTCGCGCGCGTATTGTATATTTTGCGCTTCAGGACTACACCACAAATAAAAAAAACTAATTTCGCACGAACCTAATAATCGTTGTGAACGAAATTAACCCCTCTAGCGCAAAGCAACCTGTTTCAATTTTGACAAACGTGAAGCTGTTCATCGCTACCGCAACCAACACTTCAAGTGGGGAAAAATCCGCATTTTTCTTTAATCTGAGATCAAACATTTGCAAAGCTAGAAGTTTAAACACTCTTTTCCTTTTCAATAACTGTGATTTAACCTGCTAATAAAAGAGATCAATAATGACTATTGTCGTTTTTCAATGGAAATTAACATTTATTTATAGTTTTCAACTCCAAAATTAGGCTTTATTTTGCTGTGCTTGCTCATAAATTAAAAAATAGTCCCTGGTAAGTAGATGGTTAAAAGTGTCAACATTTGTCTTCTGTGTGTTTTATCCACAGCGAGGCATTGTCCCGCTTTTGTTTTAGTATTGTGGTTGAGAGTTCTTCACTTCACCTTCAGCGTGTAGCAGCATTTGTAAGCCCCGTGTGAGCGTAACCCGGCGGTGTTGGTGCAGTGTTGGTCCAGCGTCGAAGACGATGGGACAACATTGTACCGACATTGGCTGGACATTTCGTGTTTGCTGGGGAGGCTCTGGGCCTGTGACGGCGCGGTGTTGGGTCATCCTCGTAGACGATGGACCAGCTTTGGGCCGACATTGGGTCGGAGTTTTTGCTTGCTGATGCCTGCATTGCCCAGGGGATACGGGCGGCGGGCCGATGTTGTTTTATTGTTGGGCCGGCGTCCTAAACGGTGCTTTGGGTCGTGGTCTCGAGTTTTGCCGGGGATCTGCTCTCGATATTTTTTTTACTGTATATGATAATTTTTCTGCCCAATTATTATTAAAACTATCATGTTTTTTGTTATTTCATGGGTGGCCCGTACGCTAACGATCTAAACGCGTCTTAGTACGGGTCTCCTGGTCGTAATGCATTTAAATTGTTTCATGTTTATGTACATCTAAAAAAATTGTATGTTTTTTATTTTACGTCCTAATAAATCCACTTGAGTCTGGGTCTGTGTCTGATTGGTGCCTAGCCGGTAAAGGTTACCATGCATGTATGTTTGTTTGTTCATTTAGGTTCGCAGAGGGAACAAGAAGCATGTATTACTGGCATCATGGGCTTCAGTAGCTACAGCTCTGTTTATTGCCACCCTCGTGTTCGGAGCTATCTACGCGACCAGTTATCGACCAGAATGTGAGGTAAACTAGCAGTTAGATTCACAATTTGAAAAGATAAAAAACGAAGTATAGGAATTGACTGATTCTGTAATGAACTGATAAGTAATGTAGCGAACTCATCAGGGATGCTAAACAATACTCGAGTCTACCTAACATTCAAGTATAAATAATGATTGCATACAAATAAAATATATTAATATTTAAACCTACATAGTTTAAGTATTTTTAATGATTTGAAGCTGTGGATCATCTTACCCCCACTTATCTATATTTAGAGACAAATGAAAGTAAATTAAAACCCCAAAATGTTTTTTTCATCATATGGGAATTCCATAACCCCACATTCAAGAGCAGCCTGCTTTAATTTTTCTTTTTCATATTTTAGTTTAATAAACACTTTACAAATTATAATTTGATAGATAGATATTGACCTGTACCAATCTGCAGATGATATTGATTGATTTCAGGGTGACAGTGACTCGAGAGATACAGTGGTGAGTTAAAACTTTTTTTATATTTTAGAGCGCGGGGTTCGTCACTGTTATGAGAGTGAACTAGATAACAGGATATCAAATTAAATGCCAAGTCTACATTAAATTATTTAAAATATTTATAATTTGTATTCATAAATTGTCTCTAAATTATATGATTTAATATTCAAATGTATTCAAACGATTTAAATACTCCCTGCTACGTAAAACTTTAGAGAAGTTGTTTACCAGTTGAATCAAACCGGTAATTGAATATGGTAATTTTATTTATGATATCATAACTGTCATCAGCAATAGATTAGAACAACTACAGATGGAGGCTGCGCGCATATGTGCTGGTGCCATGCGTCAAACTAACGCTGATAAAATATTAACAGAGGTGGTCTGGGAGCGTATAGAATGTAGACGTAAATGGTATAATCTAATCATTTGTTTTAATTACAAATATTCTGGGCCTATCGTACCCAGGTGCAGAACATCACTTTTCAGAAATTCATTTTTACCATCAACTATAAGACATCGGAACGGCCTTGACATCGATATGAGAAATTCAAACAGTTTAAATATTTTCAAAAATAAATTGAAATACATTATTTGTTTTCACTAGCACTGAATTATGTTTACACTGGGTACCGTAAAACATCTATTTACCACTCTAGACTTCGACTTGGTATGTCATCACTGGCTGCTCATCCCTTTCCCTACGGCTCATCTGACTCGCCTTATTGTTCCTGTGGAGCCATATGGAGCCAGGTCGCACATACACCACAAAGGACTGAGCCACTGGTTGCCATAGCGACCTGGTCGCACATACACCACAAAGGACTGAGACACTGGTTGCCATAGCGACCTGGTCGCACATACACCACAAAGGACTGAGCCACTGGTTGCCATACGCGACCTGGTCGCACATACACCACAAAGGACTGAGCCACTGGTTGCCATACGCGACCTGGTCGCACATACACCACAAAGGACTGAGCCACTGGTTGCCATAGCGACCTGGTCGCACATACACCACTCAAATTTGTCCGTGCTTGATGTAAACAGACTATGATTATTATCAGGCTAATAGGGTCTGATGATGTAGGTAATCAGGTAATATAGCCAATGCTTTCCTATATAGACATGTTAAAAAATTCATCATATCATCTAATAGATTTAGGTTAATTTAGTAATTTTAAACAAATAGGTCTTCTTTTTACTTTCTGCCTATAATCTTATATATTTCCTTGTATATATATATATATTGTGTTTGTATGTTATTGCTTTGAAAATCGTGACGAAAACTTATTGTAATAATAATGGTAATAGATGGGAGAGTAATAGTAATAGATGGGAGAGTAATACTAATAGTAATAGTAATAGATGGGAGGAGAGTAATAGTTATAGTAATAGTAATAGTAATATTAAAAGTAATAGTAATAGATGGGAGAGTAATAGCAATATTAATAGTAATAGTAATAGATGGGAGAGTAATAGCAATATTAATAGTAATAGTAATAGATGGGAGAGTAATAGCAATATTAATAGTAATAGTAATAGATGGGAGAGTAATACTAATAGTAATAGATGGGAAGAGAGTGATAGGGATAGTAATAGTGATATTAAAAGTAATAGTAATGGATGGGAGAGTAATAGCAATAGTCATAGTAATAGTAATAGTAGTAGTGATAGTAATAATAATAGCAATGGTAATGGTAATAGTAATAGTAATTGTTATAGTAATAGATGGGAGAGTAATAGTAATAGTAGTATAACTCAAATACTGTAATAGTAATAGTAATAGTAATAGTAATAGTAATAGATGGGAGAGTAATAGTAATAGTAATAGTAATAGAAGTAGTGATAGTAATAATAATAGCAATGGTAATGGTAATAGTAATAGTAATTGTTATAGTAATAGATGGGAGAGTAATAGTAATAGTAGTATAACTCAAATACTGTAATAGTAATAGTAATAGCAATAGTAATAGATGGGAGAGTAAGAGTAATAGTAATATAACTAAAAAAAACTGTGATAGTAATATTAATAGTAATAGTAATAGTAATAGATAGAAGAGTAATAGTAATATAACTCAAAGACTGTAATAGTAATAGTTATAGTAATAGTAATGGATGGGAGAATAATTTATAGCAATAGTAATAGTAATATAACTCAAAGACTGTAATAGTAATAATAGTAGTAGTAGTAATTGAATAATTTCAAAGTAATAGTAATAGATTGCATTTGATAGATCACATGTGTGATAGATGCACACCTTTTCATGTGATAACAACATTTTCTTGTTGAAATTATCGGTCATGAAGACAATACCAGACCAAATATGTTTCTTTTCTGCCAGGAAGTACATGTACATCTGAAAGATGGCGACAAAGTAGAAGAGGAGACTATTCAGGAAAACAGGCATAAACACACTGACTTCATCATCAAGAAAACCAAGGATGGCGACATACAACTGCTGGTTGGTGTCAACTATAACACGGTGAGTAACCAAGGTCACATACAACTATAAGACAGTAAGCAACCAAGGCGACATACAACTTCTGGTAAGTGTCAACTATAAAACGGTAAGTAACCAAGGCGACATACAACTATAACACAGTAAGTAACCAAGGCGACATACAACTATGACATACAACTATAACACGGTAAGTAACCATGGTAACCAAGGCGACATACAACTAAGACACGATAAGTAACCAAGGCGACATACAACTATAACACAGTGAGTAACCAAGGCGACATACAACTATAACACGGTAAGTAACCAAGGCGACATACAACTATAACACAGTAAGTAACCAAGGCGACATAAAACAACTATAAAACGATAAGTAACAAAGGCGACATACAACTATAACACGATAAGTAACCAAGGCGACATACAACTATAACACAGTAAGTAACCAAGGCGACATACAACTATGACATACAACTATAACACGGTAAGTAACCATGGTAACCAAGGCGACATACAACTATAAGACGGTAGGTTACCAAGGTGACATACAACTACAACACGGTAAGTAACCAAGGCGACATACAACTATAACACGGTAAGTAACCAAGGCGACATACAACTATAACACGATAAGTAACCAAGGCGACATACAACTATAACACAGTAAGTAACCAAGGCGACATACAACTATAACACAGTAAGTAACCAAGGCGACATACAACTATGACATACAACTATAACACGGTAAGTAACCATGGTCACCAAGGCGACATACAACTATAAGACGGTAGGTTACCAAGGTGACATACAACTACAACACGGTAAGTAACCAAGGCGACATACAACTATAACACGGTAAGTAACCAAGGCGACATACAACAACTATAAAACGATAAGTAACAAAGGCGACATAAAACTATTACATGGTAAGTAACTAAGGCGACATACAACTATAACACAGTAAGTAACCAAGGCGACATACAACTATGACATACAACTATAACACGGTAAGTAACCATGGTAACCAAGGCGACATACAACTATAAGACGGTAGGTTACCAAGGTGACATACAACTACAACACGGTAAGTAACCAAGGCGACATACAACTATAACACGGTAAGTAACCAAGGCGACATACAACTATAACACAGTAAGTAACCAAGGCGACATAAAACTATAACACGGTAAGTAACCAAGGCGACATACAACTATAACACGATAAGTAACCAAGGCGACATACAACTATAACACAGTAAGTAACCAAGGCGACATACAACTATAACACAGTAAGTAACCAAGGCGACATACAACTATGACATACAACTATAACACGGTAAGTAACCATGGTAACCAAGGCGACATACAACTATAAGACGGTAGGTTACCAAGGTGACATACAACTACAACACGGTAAGTAACAAGGCGACATACAACTATAACACGGTAAGTAACCAAGGCGACATACAACTATAACACAGTAAGTAACCAAGGCGACATAAAACAACTATAAAACGATAAGTAACAAAGGCGACATAAAACTATAACATGGTAAGTAACTAAGGTGACATACAACAACTATAGCACGGTAAGTAACCAAGGCGACATACAACAACTATAAAACGATAAGTAACCAAAGCGGCATACAACTATAACATGGTAAGTAACTAAGGCGACATACAACTATAACACAGTAAGTAACCAAGGTGACATACAACAACTATAACATGGTAAGTAACCAAGGCAACATACAATTCCTGGTTGGTGTCAACTAAAACACCGTGAGTAACAGACTCGTTGTAGACTCGTTGTAATAAATTAATAAAATGTATCAGATTTAATGCATTAACAGATTACATATCACAGCTTTTTTGCTAGTTTAAAACCCTAACAGTCACACTTGTAAAACTTAAGAGGATGTTGTTGATATGTAAATATTACTTAACATCGGCAGGCAAACGATTTGGTTCCGCAATAATGAAGTTGACCTGAAGCAGAAGCCATCACCATCACAAAATAATATGCTCAGACATTTTAATTGAAAATGCCGTTAATTGCATAAATTATGGGAAGTTTTCTATTGCAGAAAATCTCGGCGTCTTATTCGCCTAGGGAAGACATATGTGTTTTGACAGCTGGTGAAGACATGGACTGGTTTGACGACATGCCTGATAAAATGGTAAAGTCTTAGTTTCTATCTACGAAGAATTAACCGTTGTGCGACCAGGACCGTATAGGACCGTAAAGCATATTTGAAATCTAACACAATGTTCCTGAAATTGCTATTTTTGTATTCGATCGTCGTGTACTTCAATTTGGGATTTTATTTATATTTAGGATTGAAAACAATAGGTCGGTTTCCAAAATAAATACCAGTCACTCATATTATTACAAGATAAACTACATTTCGGGACTGTTTAGTGGCCTATATTCACGTAGCTTTAAATACAATTATCAAAATTAAATAATATGTTTATAGAACACCACGGTTGATGTTAAAGAAGCAGAAAAGAAAGCTGATGTCTACATCATCAACACAGACAAGCGGGTAACGGACCTGACCCTTTTGACGTCAGAGATGCAGATATTCTGTCGTGGTAAAGTTATGTACTGGGCTGACAAATCAACCCAAGAAGAGATGAAAACGGCATTGGCAACTCGTAAGTGAATACAATTGGCAAAATATGATGAAATCACTGGGAAAGTAAGCAATTTTCATATCAGAAAAAATCTCAGACTGTATCAGTGTATTATTCAACATTAAACCCTTTAACCACCGGCGTCGCATAAACTCGGGTTTTCATTTTTTATTAGCACATTAAGACCCACATTTTAAATATGTTAAAGATAAAATGTGACATCAACCAGCAAGATTTGAAAAGAGTTGACCTTCAATTTGTCAAATATGAATAATTTTCACTCACTTGAAGTTGTGGGTCGCGTCAGCGAGACACAACTTCAAGTGGGTGAAAATTCAGATTGAATAATTTGGCGGTTAAAGGGTTAAAGCGCTGAAATATGGTTGTATAAACTATGGAGATTAAAGGGGTTTCCTAATTTGAAATCATCATAAATGTTTTAGACAGCTTTTTTCGCTTCATTTGAATACCTATGCTATAGGTCTACATTCATAATGGATGCTTTATTCTTTCAGTGCGGGGATCGACTTTAGACTGCCAGGCAGATTACAGATTCTGACGTTTAAAGTCGATCGGTCCGCGCGCAGAGAGGGTAAACTCGAGTGTGTTGTAATTCTTATTTGTGATCTGGAAAAGTGATTTTACTTTATAGATATAGATAGATAGATATTCATTGACGAAATCAAGTGTGTGTAGACTTATGCGCCATTAAAAATGAACAATACATTATATTATACAGTGCATAATATGATAAAATAGAAAATGGTGTAAATATATGTACAAGTATAAAAGGCTTTAAAATAATAAAGAAAACACTAAATGTTATTGATACTATACATCATAGATATATGTTTCGCGCACCAAAACATTTGAGATACTATGCATCATAGATATATGTTTCGCGCACCAAAACATTTGAGATACTATGCATCATAGATATATGTTTCGCGCACCAAAACATTTGAGATACTATACATCATAGATATATGTTTCGCGCACCAAAACATTTGAAATACTATACATCATAGATATATGTTTCGCGCACCAAAACATTTGAGATACTATGCATCATAGATATATGTTTCGCGCACCAAAACATTTGAGATACTATACATCATAGATATATGTTTCGCGCACCAAAACATTTGAGATACTATACATCATAGATATATGTTTCGCGCACCAAAACATTTGAGATACTATGCATCATAGATATATGTTTCGCGCACCAAAACATTTGAATGTGTATTATTTACTTCCTAACCCTTGGAGCACTGAGTTATTCAATTTAAATGTTTAATCACTTGAAGTTGTGTCTCGCTACTGCGATCCACAACTTCAAGTGACTGACAATTTGTGTGATTTGCGAAATTTAAGTCCTAACATATATCAGTGTTTGAAGATTTAAGGCATACTTTACTTTTACCAACTGATTATACAGGTGCTAATAAAACACAGAATGTCTACTGTAGTCGACATCAGTGTCCTAAGGGTTGATGAGAGTCGTCATAATGTTTTTGTGTGCTGTAGGCTCCAAGCGTGCCACTTGCTGGGGATGTATATCTTACGCCAAGCGCTGCCGAGTGTGTGTCTTTGGGCTGTGCTACTGGGACCTCTGTGTATATGTCAGATGTGGATGGATCATTTCATGTTAAATACCGGCATCCAGTGCTGTGTCAGAGCCAATAATATACATTTAAAATCAGAGATTACATAAAATATTAGTTTTTCTATCGCTTGTACACGTCTGCAATTTGAAAAAAATATATAACCTGTCAATTTTATTCGATATTTTAATAAACGAAACACTATGATTTTATGTCAAACTTTAAATAAATTATGTGCCTTAGAGACGTGTTTTTTCTTCATTAACCCTCCACCTTCTAGAGTCGCGTTTTTCTTCATTAACCCTCCCCTTTCTAGAGACGCGTGTGCATATTTAACCATCAAAGCGCTAAGCGTGACTGCAGTCAATGTTAATTTATTTTATCATCCACTCAAATCACTGTTATTGAGAATGAAATGAGTGTTTAAACATCAAGATTTGCAAATGTTGGTCTCAAATTAAACAATTATCGGTAATTTTTATCCGATTGAAGTTATGTATCGCGGTAGCAAGATACAACTTCAAATGTGTGAAAAGTTAAATGATTTATTTGCGCCTCAACCCTTATCCTGCTTAGTTAATTTATAAAAAAATTTGTGGTAGTGTCTCGCTGCCGCGATCCACAGCCTCAAGTGGTTGACAATTACTCATATTTGTTTATTTAGGACCAAAAAATTAAAAATATCGATTTTTAAACAGTCTTTTTTTCCCAATAACAGTGGCTTAATCTGCTAAGAAACGGATTTAAAACGACTATAGTTTAGCGCTTTACCCTTTCAGTGCCGGGAACGACTTTAGACGTCAGAATGGGACGTCTGTAGACGTCAGATTCTGACGTCTTAAGTCGATCCCCGCACTGTAAGGGTAAACAAATTATAATGCCCATATACCCATAACATAGGTATTCAAATGAATCGGAAAGAGACAACTAAATCATTTATGATGATTCAAATTAGATGAAACCCTTTGGTCTCCACGGTTTATATTAAATGTCAGCGTTGTGATGGTTAAAAACGACTCTAGTCGTGATCAGCAGGCAAAGGGTTAATCTCCCTCAACATGACGAATTAAACTCATACAAAACGTGACGATATGTTGGCCCAATGCTGGGCTGATGTTGGCCCATCGTCTACGTTGCTGGCCCTACATCAGGCCAACATTGAGCCAACGCCTCGTACTTGCTGGGTATGGATACGTACGTAGCCATTGTGGGTAGCTTCCGTGACCGATCAGTGGCGTGCTCGGCCTCAGACCGCCAGGGCTCTCCTGGCCCAGTTTAGCCTATATGTGCACAAAGGTATACATTGAACTTACATTAATTATTAACTGATTATCCCAGTATACATATATGCAGTTATGTATTTTATTGACAGTTTTCATTCTTTTCGTAAGTAGGACCAGAAATGGGTGTTTCACTGTAGCCTATATTTTGCCTCGAATGCCTGATTGAAATCCTCCTCTGTCATACAAGCAAACACATGAGAAACATGAGAGCATTTATAACAGCCAGATGGTTGATTAGGTCAAACAGCTTCTCTTCACCTCTCCAGCCTGATACTCCAATTATAGTAATCCATTCAAAGGCATAGTTTACAGGCATAGTGAATTTGTTTGCATTTGTTTGTTCTACGTTACATTCCATGTTTGTGGTTAACATACTCTTTCTGTGCTTTTGTGACGTTATATGTTGGCTGTGTCGAAAGGAAATAAAATAAATTTGGTTTGAAATAGCTTTTCTTGATATAATGATAGGCACCCCCTTTCCACCCTTATTTGTCCGCTCTCAGCTTAGGAGTCCCCCCCCCCCATTCTGCTATCGGTTCAGGATTTCGCCCGTTCTGGTCTCAGCTCAGGAATTCCCCTCGGTCCGCTATCAGATTAGGAGTTTGTCCTGGCCCGCTTTCAGCTGAGGGGTCCCCCCCAACCCTCGGCTGAAGAGTTCCCGCTCTGGGGTGAGGAGTCCCCCAATTCCCTCGGCTGAGGAATTCCTCAGTTCTGCTATCGGCTGAGAAGTTTCTCGGTTCCGCTATCGGCTGAGGAATTCCTGGGTTCCGCTATCGGCTGAGAAGTTCCTCTGTTCTGCTATCGACTCAGTAGTTCCTATGTTCCGCTATAGGCTGAGGAATTCCTCGGTTCCGCTATCGGCTGAGGAATTCCTCAGTTCTGCTATCGGCTGAGAAGTTCCTCGGTTCCGCTATCGGCTCAGAATTTCCTTGGTTCCGCTATCGTCTGAGGACTTCCTCGGTTCCGCTATCGGCTCGGGAGTTTCTTTGTTCCGCTATCGGCTCAAGAGTTCCTCCGTTCCGCTATCGACTCAGGAGTTCCTCGGATCTGCTATCGGCTGAGGAGCTCCTCGGTTCTGCTATAGGCTGAGGTATTCCTCGGTTCCGCTATCGGCTCAGGTGTTCCTCGGTTCGGCTATCGGCTCAGGTGTTCCTCGGTTCGGCTATCGGCTGAGGACTTTCTCGATTCCCCTATCGGCTCAGGAGTTCCTCCGTTCCGCTATCGGCTCAGGAGCTCCTCCGTTCCGCTATCGGCTGAGGAGTTATCCCCGTTCCTATCCGCTCTCGACTGAGAAGTTCCCCCAGTCCGCTATCGGATCAGGAGTTCGTCTCGGCCCGCTGTCAGTTGAGGAGTTATCCCCCGTCCCGCTCTCGGCTGAGAAGTTCCCCCATTCTGTTCTCGGCTGAGGATGGGGCAGGGCATGTGTTATATAACTATCTAACATTTTGTTTGTTTGTGGAGGGTAGTCTCACAAGGCATAGCCTGGTCCGCTTTCGGCTGATGAGATCCCTCTTTCGGCTGAGCAGTTCCCTCTCTCGGCTAAAGAGTTCCCTCTCTCGGCTGAGGAGTTCCCTCTCTCGACTGAGGAGTTCCCTCTCTCGGCTGAGGAGTTCCCTCTCTCGGCTGAGGAGTTCCCTCTCTCGACTGAGGAGTTCCCTCTCTCGGCTGAGCAGTTCCCTCTCTCTACTGAAGAGTTCCCTCTCTCGGCTGAGCAGTTCCCTCTCTCGACTGAGCAGTTCCCTCTCTCGACTGAGAAGTTCCCTCTCTCGGCTGAGGAGTTCCCTCTCTCGGCTGAGGAGTTCCCTCTCTCGACTGAGGAGTTTCCTCTCTTGGCTGAGCAGTTCCCTCTCTTGGCTGAAGAGTTCCCTCTCTCAGCTGAGCAGTTCCCTCTCTCGACTGAGGAGTTCCCTCTCTCGGCTGAGGAGTTTCCTATCTCGGCTGAGGAGTTTTCTCTCTCGGCTGAGGAGTTTCCTATCTCGGCTGAGGAGTTTCCTCTCTCGGCTGAGCAGTTCCCTCTCTTGACTGATGAGTTCCCTCTCTCGGCTGAGGAGTTTCCTCTGTCGGCTGAGGAGTTTCCTCTCTAGGCTCAAGGTTAATTTAAGAAAAAACATAGTTTAACATTTTAATATTAATTTTTAATTAAAGACAAATTGTTTTTTTAAATTATGTTAAAAACATTACAACTTCAAGAGGGTGAACATTTACATACGATAATTCAGTGGGTAAAGGGTTATCTATGAAATTGGTAAATAATGCAGCCAAGGATCGAACACAAAAATGTCATTTTCAGATTTAGTTCAAGTTCAGTAGTGTCTAAATTCCTGGTCAAACAAAATGACAAAATGACTTTAGTTTTTTGTCCCATCAAACACTAGACGTTGACCCAATGTTGGGCCAGCGTTGTAGACGGTGGACCGGCCTTAAAGCAATATTGGGTCATCGTCTTGTGTTTGATGGAAAAGGAAGAAAGTGTTGTTGTGGCTGAAGTGGCCAGAAATGGCTGAAGTGGCCCTAAAATCTACAGTCTACGTACCGGCCAGGCAGCGTGTCCGTTAAGTCTATGGAGTATACAGAGAAAGAATGGGGGGGGGGGGGCGGCATTGACTACACAATATATTATTATGGTTACATTTGGCCCCATGGGCTGGGGAAGGGGGGGGGTGGAGTTTTGGTAAAAGTTGTCTCATTCAATTTCTCTGAGCCGCGGGGCCAACAATAATCCAACATTTGCTTAACGTTGCCAGGGTAAGTGTGAGTGAATATCGCTTTCCAATGATTTATTGCATGCTTATCGAGGGTTCTTTATAGTGTTCAGTATATACCATAGACAGCTCTGCATACTCTAGGCTTTTGGTCAGTTATTGGGGTCGGCCTTTTTCCTGGGGATTGAGTGTATAGGTACTCAGTAAGCTGTCTACGTTTTATTGACCTCCCCCACCCATCTTGTAGATAGAGATAGATAGATATATAAAACTTCTAATGCGCCTAAATCCCTGTATGACAAGCTCAGACGCGCTTCAAACCAAATCATATTCAAGAATCGTGTCTAGGGTCAATCAAAGTCATCAAAGTGAGAGCAACATCAGGTCAGACTATTAGGATGGAAAACAAGATGCAAAGAAGTGTGTCTTTATTTTTTTGCGGAAGATGGAATACGAGAACCAACCTTGGTTTTAGGGGAGCGAGGTCGAATAAGCTCTCTAGTTCCTGAGGCACGGGTTCTTTGTTTTTCTGACAATGACAATAATTCTCGAAGGTAGACAGGCTGATTAGTATGGAGTGTTTTATATACCAAAGTGTTAATTTTTAAAAGAATTCTGTACTTGATTTTGAGCCAATGCAACGAATGGAGAACAGGTGTTATATGGCAGAACTTAGATGTCTTACATACGAATCGAGCTAATGAGTTTTGCACTCGCTGTAACTGTTTCATGTATTTGTCATCAACATTAAAAAGGAGAGTATTGCAGTAATCTAGTCGGCTGGTGATTAAAGAATTTGCAATCATTTTAGCAGTGTCCATAGAAAGGTGTCTTCTGATTCGCCTCAAATCACGAATGTGATAATAGCAGGATTTACAGATCTGTCTAATATGATGATCAAATTTTAATTCACTATCAAAGGTGACTCCGATGTTACGTGCCGAAGAAGCTGGTGATGTATCATGATCTAAAATAGATGTTGCAAAAAGAGACAGAAAATGTTTTCGCTGTCGCTTAGTGCCAACAATAATTCAGTTTTTGATGGATTTAGTTTTAGCTTAGCGTTTGTCATCCAGGCCTTGATATCATTTAGGCATAATTTTAATTTTTCCATCGAAGCAGTCGCAGCCTGTAATGATATCCCCAAGTACACCTGAGTGTCATCAGCGTACAGTTGATGGTTCACTAATGAATGTTTTTTAATTATCAAGGATAGAGGTGTAGTGTAAAGCGTGAGCAGAATTGGTCCAAGTACTGATCCCTGAGGAACACCGAACTTTTTGGTGTGACCATCAGATAGATTTTCACCTATATTGATCGTCTGTCCTCTATCATATAAATATGACTAGATCCAGTCCAACGCTATACCAGAGATGCCAAACCAAGATGAAAGTAGCTTGAGGAGTGCAGCATGGTCGATTGTATCAAACACAGCCGACAGATCCAGCAAAGTCAGTACAGTAACCCTCTTCTTTTCAATGTAGGGGTTTTATAAATACATTTGACAGAATTTGTCTGCGATGTGCAGACGACATCTTATCGCCGGCAAGGCACAAGCATGACCTATGTATTAGCATGCTAACAAAAAAGGTTTTTGTTTTGCATTTGTAGAGCGCATGGGATTACTGATTTCAATTTTTTTCATAGATAAAGTCTAGTATTTGCAACATAATTTCTTGAAAAAGTAATTTAAAAAACGGGAATGATATTAAAATGATTCTATTTGCAATGGATACTACCGGGTATTTCCATTTGTGTGACGTGACAAGGCGTATCCTGGGATGTCTTATATCAGTATTAGCCACTTCAATAGTAAACCCTCTCAGCTCGGGTACCGTCTTTATACGTTAGAATCTGGCGTCTGTAGACGTCAGATTCTGACGTATAAAGACGGTCCCCGCACTGAAAGAATTAAACAATCTATAATGGTCGTAGACACATAACATATGTATTCAAATGAACCTGAAAGGACTATTTTAGACATTTATGATGATTTCAAATTGAAACAAACCCTTTAGTCTCCATGGTTTAGGCACAAATAATTCAGCGTTGTAAGGGTTAAGACGTTTGCCATTGAACCTTTTATGGGATTATAAGAACACTTATATCTACGGCTATAAAATGCACAAATCACTGCAGCGCAAAGTTTAATATTATGTGTAGGATATTTAGACGCCACTTCTGAAGTGTCACCAGAAAGGAAAGGACGTTTTTAGGTAATACATCGCTGTTTTCAGGGTAAAACCTGTATTTTTATTTGAATGAAGTATAATAATTTGTCATTGTTATTGCATAAAGCTAATAATGGACCAGTGTGAATTTTATTATGAGTTATAAATTGACATATTGCAATCTTGCCAATGTTTTAT
This sequence comes from Flabesymbios commensalis, assembly GCA_964017125.1. Taxonomy (NCBI): domain Eukaryota; kingdom Metazoa; phylum Annelida; class Polychaeta; order Terebellida; family Flabelligeridae; genus Flabesymbios; species Flabesymbios commensalis. Next base: position 127,807 of record OZ024904.1, on the reverse strand, counting down.
ACCAGATCGGCCAGTCCAGCCTGGTGAAGGATTGGCGATTATGTGCTATAAATGTGTTACAACGTAATCATACTTTTCTTCATTTTACTTTAAACACTATTTACACCCATATATTTCCTGGTGACAATGTGCTATAACAGATAAGACCTGATTATCACTATGTTATCACACTTTCCAACCTTAGCCTTCAAACTATATTTACACACAGATATCCCCCTTTCATTTCAACTTGAAAAATGTTTGCTGCCACTTCACATTCCCCATTTGTGAAATATCCAACCGTAATAACGCAAATTTAATTTTACGACGTGAATCTTATTTAAAATATATCATGCCTTGCATATATATGACTTGGACCTAAATCTATACAGCGCTGGATTAAAATCGTAAATGTTGCTATATACTAGGAATAAGGCGGTCTTGGCCACTAGGCTGTTTATCTGATTTAGATCAGCGCGCACCAAACAAAAAGGTCGCATTGTAATGTTACAATGTTAGAAGTGTGAAGATGGGTTTTGTATTTATTTTCCGTTTTGAGTTTCCTTCTGATTATTTGAAAATGTTGTCTGTCAACAATAGATCAATCACAAGAAATTATTGTCCCCCCTCAGAGTTAGTTTATTTTTAGTATTATATTATGCTATAATGTTATTTTAATACTGTATTACTTCTTTAAATGTAATTTTAATTGTCATGTAAAAGTCTGTCAAGGACAAAGGAAGATGGATCAGGCGATAGGACCGACCGATGGGGGTCACCCTTTAGAAATAGATAAACCACAAGCAAGAACTTCCCCCAGCTCTTCCATTCGGTTAAATGTCAGTTCATCAAGTCGTTCCAGTACCAGCGCTTCAAATCGGTCTCGTGTAAGTTCGATAGTTTTAAAGCAGAAAGCTAAACATGAAGCGGCGAAGGTGAGACTGGAATTCATGGAGAAGGAGGCCGAGATCATAAAGCTGCAAGCAGAACAAGAAGCAGTGCATAAAAAACAACAGGCAGAGATGGAGATGAACCTAAAACTTTTGCAATCAAAATGTGACGTCACAGCAGCAGAGGCAGAATTATGCGCTATGAATGAGATGGAATGAATGAGAGGAAAATGATCAGGTTATAAAGGTAGACCACGAGCTACAGAATACGATTAGAGAGAACAAACAATTAAGTAGGCAGTCTGGCGTGCTCAGAATATGCAGAAACTCCTCGCCAGTCACCTGTACAACCCCCCCCCCCCCCTACACACATTATACATAGACATACAAAGGCTGTTCCCAGTGTAAGTTGCATTGCTGAGACTAATCATAATATCACACGCCTGCGTCCCCATGCTCCAGAATTCGTACCTACAGTTCGTCAGGGAGACGCTGCGATATCATCAGGCTTGCCTCATATTTCTCCAGGCATCACAGATTTCACCAAATATATTATGAAAAAAGACATTCTTTTGTCAAGATTGACACAGCTCAACGACAAGCCAGAAAATTACTTCATGTGGAAGACTAGTTTCTAGAGCATAGTTAAAGAGCTCGGGGTGACATTTACATAAGAGTTAGACCTGTTGTGTAGATGGCTTGGCCCTGAATCTTCAAGGCAGGCAACCAGCCTCCGTACAGCCAATTGTCATGATGAGAGTGTTGAAGTAAAGATGATATGGGAACGGCTAGACAAAAAACACCACTTCGTTGAATTTATGGAGAAAATATTTGAGAACAAGCATGCAGAAAGGGCTCCTCCTCTAGAAGAGGGAGAGGGACATTGGTACCTCCCAATTTTCGGTGTCTACCACCCAAAGAAACCTACCAAAATTCGTGTAGTATTCGACTCATCAGCAAAGTGAAACGGGATTTCCTTTAATGATCTGAAATCTGAAAGTTACGTGGCAGGAGCACATTGTGTGCTATCGCGCCACGGGGAGAGGTTTGCATGGGTAGTTAAAAGAGAAAAATTAGTCCGACTTCTGTGTAGATGGCTTGGCCCTAAATCTTCAAGGCAGGCAACCAGCCTCCGTACAGCCAATTGTCATGATGAGAGTGTTGCAGTAAAGAAGATATGGGAACGGCTAGACAATCGTTATGGTGCCCCAGAGCTAATGCTGCTAGCAGTACAAGACAGATTGGAAAGGTTTCCCAGGCTGACACCAAAAGACAATATCAAACTTTATGAACTTGCAGATCTTGTGTCCGAAATAGATTGCTTGAAGGGAAATGACATGTATCGCCCATCATTAGCGCACTTCGACTCAGCAGCTGGTGTAAATCCCATTATTGACAAACTGCTTGCATTCATGCAGAATAAGTGGACAGATGTAGCCATCAGATATAAAACAGTACATCAAGTCATGTATCCTCCATTTGGACAGGTAGCAGCATTCTTGATGAAGATGGCAGAACGATCGAACGACCCAAGCTTTAAGCCCTATGCTGTCAGCAAGGGGAGTTGCAGGGAGCGCTAATCATAGGAAATTTGTTGAGAACAGCCAATCTACTGGCAAACAGATGAACTTGTCCATTAAGAAAACAAATGTAGGCAAACAAGACCAAGCACCTGTGGAATGTGCTACACATGGAGAGACAGCAAAGCACAGTTTGAAAGACTGTCGCATGTGGTTAGAAAAATCAATCCCAGAAAAAAGACAAGTCATCCAGAAACATGGGATTTGCTGCACAGGGAAACATCTGGCCAAAAATTGTAAAGAAGATGTCAAGTGTCAAGAATGCAATAGTACATCACACTGCACAGATTTTCATATAAACAGAGAGTCCTCTGCAAGCCATGGCGGGGAATCAAAGGACCAAGACAACCGCAATTCGAATACTACTTCACAGGTTGACTCAAAGTGTACTCAAATTTGTGGAGGTCAATTTAAAGGGAAATCCTGTGGCAAGACCCTGATGGTGAAGGTGTATCCAGAAGGTCGTGCTGATGAAGCCATCAGCGCATACACCATAATAGACGATCAGAGCAACCGATCCCTGGCACTGTATGAAATATTTGATCATTTCAATGAGAAATCAATCCCAGAAATCTGAAGAGGTTGAGTATCTCCTGTCATCCTGAGCAGGAGAAACAACAAGATCAGGTAAACGTGCAACAAATTATGATAGAGTGCAATGATATTCCCAATATAACACAAGAGATTCCTACTCCTGCAGTAACGAGGCATTATAAACATTTGAATAAAATTGAACAATTCATACCAGAGTATGATCCCGATGTGCGAATTTTACTTCTATTAGGAAGAGACATAACTTCACCTCACCATGTCTTAGACCAAAGGATAGGGCCAGGAACTGAACCTTTTGCTCAGCGGCTGAGATTAGGTTGGGTCGTCGTAGGTGAGACATGTTTAGGAATGGTTCATACTCCTGATGTGGTCTCTGTAAACAAAACACATGTTGCACGAGATGGTCGTGATACACTGTTGAGTCCATGCCCAAACAATTTTGTGTTGAAAGATAAACATGCCAAAACGAACGTTGGTGACGACGTGTTCCAGAGAACTGAGAATGATGATGAGCCAGGTCTCTCACAAGAAGACAAGGAATTCATGACTCTTATGAGTAGAGGTTTTACTAAAACAAGTAGAGGAAATTGGAGTGCACCACTACCTTTTCGTAAGGATCGTCCTAGGCTTCCAAGTAATTATGTTCAGGACAGACAGAGAGCAGAAAACTTGGGTAGGAGTTTGCAGAGAGATCCCACTAAAAAACACCACTTCGTTGAATTTATGAAGATAATATTTGAGAACAAGCATGCAGAAAGGGCTTCTCCTCTAGAAGAGGCAGAGGAACATTGGTACCTCCCAATTTTCGGTGTCTACCACCCAAAGAAACCTACCAAAATTCGTGTAGTATTCGACTCATCAGCAAAGTGAAACGGGATTTCCTTGAATGATCTGAAATCTGAAAGTTACGTGGCAGGAGCACAATGTGTGCTATCGCGCCACGGGGAGAGGTTTGTATGGGTAGTTAAAAGAGAAAAATTAGTCCGACTTCTTCAATCTAGCCTTAAAGGCTGTGAAGGTCGGCGCCAATTTTACATCAGATGGTAGTTTATTCTAATCCGGTATAGTTCTAATGAAGAAGGAATTTCCAAACGGTCTCTTTTTGGTTTGAATGGTTCTGAAATTTTGTGTGCTGCCCCTTGTTCTATTGTCAGGTCTACACAGCATATCAATCGAGAGGGCTACCTCTCTATTAATTGCTTTGTAGAGCATGCAAAGCCTAGCTGTTTTACGGCGTTCTTGCAAGCTATCCCAACCTAGGCTGTCAATCAGTTGGGTCGAGGTGAGTCCACATTCCCTCCTGTAATTATTGGTGACAAAGCGTGCCGCCCTGCGCTGGATCTTTTTGAGGCGATCGATTTCCCTCCGCAGGAACGGGTCCCAGACAACAGATGCATATTCCAGGCCAGATCGGACAAATGTCAGGTATGCCAGTTCCTTAAGGCGTGATGGAGAGCCCTTGAGGTTTCTTTGTATGAAACCAAGCATTATACTGCCCTTTTTGGTAATGTTCCCTACATGAGCGTCAAATGTCAGATCTTCAGAAAGTGTGACGCCCAGATATGGGTTTGTACCAACATATTGCAAAATATGGTCATTCAGGGTGTAGAAAAAAGGGATTCCCCCCTTTTCGGTGGAGATTATATAGCACTTTTTGGCATTAAATTTCATACCCCATTCCTCAGCCCAATTTTCAAGTAATTTAAGATCTTTCTGTAGCTGCAAGGAGTCATTTAAAGTTTTAGTTTCATTGTACAAAAGGCAAACAGGCGACATTGTGATTTAACAAGGTCGGGCAGGTCATTGATAAAGACCAAGAACAGTATTGGACCCAAGACCGATCCCTGAGGCACCCCTGAGTCTACAGAACTTGTATCTGAACTATAGCCATCAATCACGACCTTTTGGTTGCTATCGTTGAGGAAAGATGAAATCCATTTATGGATGTTTCCTTTTATACCATAATGATCTAGTTTAGACATCAGTCTGCGATGAGAGATTATGTCGAATGCCTTGGAGAAATCCAGGATGGCTATATCCATGCGGTTCCCCACATCGGCTGATGCCAACAGATCATTCACGGTAGTAATCAACTGGGTTTCGCAAGAGTGACCCTTTCTAAAACCATGCTGCTTGTCTGAAATTATTTTTTTTTCATCAAAATGACTTAACATGTGTCTTACCAATATATGCTCCATGAGCTTACAGCAAACACATGTCAAGGCGACCGGTCGATAGTTTGAGGCCAGGCCCCTATCATCCTTTTTAAAAATTGGGCTAACGTTGGCAGAGAGCCAATCGTCCGGTAAATTTCCAGGTTGCAATGATTGAGTGAAGAGAGCTGCAAGAACAGAAGCAGACTCTTTCGCTGTCTGTTTTAGAAATATATTGGGGATCTGGTCAGGCCCACTAGCTTTGTTGATATTGAGCGTGGATAGTTGTTTTTCAACACCCTTAGTTGTAATTTTCAGGTCACCAATTGTAGGGGCAGTCGTATCACCCAATTTTGGTACAAGAATTTTGTGGTCTTCTTTGACAAATACAGATTGAAATTGTTGTTTAGAAGGTTTGCCTTTTGGGTAGAGTCACTATGTAGTTTACCTTCCGCCTTAATAGGGGCCACCCCATTATTGTCATTCTTCAAGGACTTAATGTATGACCAAAATGGTTTTGTATTATTGTTTTCTAAAGCATCAGATAATTTACTATTTATGTGATGTCGATGTGATCTCTTCAAGTGGTGATTTGTGGATTTTTTGACATCCCGGTATTTCTGCCAATCATTTGCTCTGTTATATTATTTTTGCTTACGTCTGACCAAAGATTTAGCTTTTTTATCAAACCAAGGTAAATTGTACCGCGTAGATAGCTCTTTTGATGGTACATATTTTGATAACATTGACTGAACATGATTTTTAAATGAAGTCCAATTTGTATTGACTGATCTTAGTGTATGGTTTTTCAGATAATCAAAGCTAAATTTTGCTGTGTCCTTTTGGATCTGATCCCAGTTTGCCTTAGAAAAGATGTTAATTTTTCTAGGTTTAGGTCTTGAATAGATAGGACGGATGTCAGTGTCAATCACTGCCATGCCTTCATGATCTGACATGCCTGGGACCACTGCTACACTCTTTACTAGAGAAGGGTTGGTGGTAAGATATATATCTAGGGCTCTACCCCGACGTGTAGCTTGTTGTTGGACATTTGTTAGTGAACAATTATTTGCAAGATCTAGAAGCTTTTGCTTAGGAGCACGGTCGTAAGCATCTGGTTTTACTGTGCTAGAGTCCCAATCAACATCACCACAGTTAAAATCCCCAGCAATTACTACATTTTGTTCTGGTTGAGTGATTTTTTCAATAGAATTTTCGAGGTCGCACAATGGGTTCACACCACTACTAGGTGGTCGATAAAAACTACATATATGGAGTGGCTTCTCACCTGGAAGCTCAACTCTCGCCCAGACCTGCTCAGAGTCTGTGTCAATGTCGACTCTGTTGACAACATAGCCATCTCTAATTGCCATCAGGACTCCCCCCCCCTCTGTGTGACGTTCTGTTTTTGCGATATGTGTTTGCAACGTATTGTGGAGGTAGGACTTCAGATGTGAAAATGTTGTTCGTAATTTTGGTCTCACAGCCAATAATCACATCAGGCTGAAGACAATCACAGGCTGATTGCATTGCCGCTTTTTTTCCCCTGAGTCCGTTCATGTTTACTACTAAGGTTCTCCAGTTTTTCTTTTTAGGAGGAGCCGAGGACAAAGATTTACTTTGCGTCGGAGTACCGGTACCACTATTGGTTGATCTTTTTTTTTAATCTGGTAAATTATTAGGTTTACTGAAATTTTCAGGAGTGAATACAGAGTCCACAGATGCTATGCTTGAATTTAAAGATGCAAGTGAGTTGTGAAGTTCAAGGTTATATGATTGAAATAGGGATGATTCTGAATTTGTGAAATTACATCTGTTACATATCCAGGATACATTTGAATCCTGTATGTTTTCAAAGGAACTAGTGCTTAAAGATAAACAAGTTTTGTGGAACCACACCTCGCAATTGTCACAACACACACCCGCCTGTCTCCAGGTGACTCCAGACTCACAATAAGCACATAGATAAATGGATTTATCCCTCACTGTAATTTCTTTGGTTTTGGTTGTGCCCTTAGGGCCAGGATTAGCGTGTATATCCCCACTTAGAAGTAGGGCTAACATAACAAGGAGTCGTTTACGACTGACATACTTGCTGTTTGGCTTTATAATTGCAAAAAATTTTTTCACACTGGTGAAAATACTCAGTAGTTGTTTCGTCTGGACCACATCCTTCAGATCGGTATCAAAGATGGATAATTTTGTAGGATGAGTCATTCCAGTGTCACTGACAACCCGTGGGTCATGGAAAATGTGATCACTTTTATGTTTAAGAGGAGTATGCAGAAACAGATTTGAAAAAATGAGTACTATGATACCAAGCATGGTCACAAAGCCAAAATTGGGTGATGAGGTCATGGTTAGTTACCTGTTTTTTGTACTTTTTGCAACTGTTTGTCACAGGCCTTGAACTCAAAACAGCGGCGTAGGCCAGTATTTGGTGCAAGGAGGTGGAAAGTGCAGACACAACACGATTACAATTTACATCATTAGGTTAGATTTACAGAGATGGATGAATCTTCGCCCCAGGGTCGACTCTGGGTTCGGGTATACACAACACGGAGATGGACCTGTTAGCAAAAGAATAGCTTGTTAGCTGAAGTCAAAAAGATGACTTGTTATGGTTGGTATTTGACAGACTACGCTATACTGTCCTGACTGGCCTATGCCGATGCCATGGCATATGAGAATTTATACATTTTAAAAGAAACAAAAGACTCCTCTTGAAGATATGAGATATATTAAGTGAGTCTTTTAGGTAAAAACAATAGCCCAAGTATTCTAGGCCTTTACAATACTACAATTTGCATAAAAACATTCAGAAAATATCATACAGGGATTGAACGAGTTCAAGTCTAGCTGACCGTTTGACTGATGACAGGTGGTCTGTTTACTTTCTGGTCAACAAACAAAATGGCAGACATGCCGCGAGAACGGCAGATTAAAAGTCACAAATAAAACATATTTAGCAGTACAAAAAACTGTCGAGCTCTGCATGTGCTCATGCTCGACTACCTCACCGACCAGTTTGGGCAGTTAGTAAGGTAATTTAAAAAGGATATTTTTTAAATGAAGCCTCTATTGTGGTGATCGAAGCAGGAATCTTTGAAAAGCGTTCGACGACCACGCATGCGCGCTCTCTTACTGTCTCACTGACCGGACCAGACCTGACAAATAACCTTGTTGGTGTTTTGATGAGGTTTCGGGAAGAAAAAGTTGCTGTCACAGGAGACATTAAACAGATGTTTTTCAATTTTGAGGTTAATGAGAAACAAAGAAATTTTTTGAGATTCTTGTGGTTCCAAGATAGCAATATAGAAAAACCAATAATTGAATACCGCATGCGTGTGCATGTGTTTGGAAATGCTCCTTCTCCAGCTGTGGCAACCTTAGGCCTGAGAATGTCGGTGTGTGATCATGATTCTGACTCCACTCAGTGTGACAAAATTTGTGAAGAACAGTTTTTATGTGGATGATGGCCTAGTATCTCTACCAGATGTAGATCTAGCTGTGAACTTAATGCTGGGAACACAGCAAAGGTTACGTGAGGGAGGCAACCTCATACCTTATAAGGTAGCTTCCAACGATGCGAATGTCTTGGCCAGATTCCCTAAGGAGAACTTAGCAAAGGAAATAAACTTTGATACTGAATTACAAAGGAGTCTAGGCTTGTTGTGGGACATGCCAAATGACACATTCACATATCAGCTAAATAATGCAGACAAGCCGTACACCAAAAGAAGCATTTTATCCACTGTCAATAGTGTCTTTGATCCTCTTGGATTTGTCGCTCCTGTCTTGTTGCAAGGAAGGCTGATAATGAGGGCGGCAATGGCAGAAAGTAAACTTGACTGGGATGAACCATAACCTAGAGGCCTGCAAGACGAGTGGGAAACATGGAAAGAATCTTTGAATGAGCTCCAAGAGTTGAAGATACCAAGACAGTTCACGAATATATCCTTCCAACAAAGTGAAAAACGTGAATTACATGTCTTTTCAGACGCTTCAAAGGAAGCTATAGGAGCTGTTGCCTATATTAAGCTGTATGATATAAATCAAGCATCTAATGTAGGGTTTGTTATTGGCAAATCCAAAGTGGCAGCACTACATGGTCACACCATTCCACGCTTGGAGTTATGCGCAGCTGTACTTGCTATAGAGTTGGCTACCTTCATTAAGACCCATTTACCATTGGACTCAGTTTCATTTTATACTGATAGTCAAGTCGTCCTGGGTTTACATAAACAATGAGACGTGTAGGTTCCAGGTCTACGTTGGTAACCGAGTTGACAGAATTCGTAGATAGTCTTTAAAGACACAGTGGTATTATGTGCCTACCAACCTCAATCCAGCAGATTTGGCTACTAGGCCAGCCAACACACAGAAGCTGAAAACCAGTGCATGGCAGGGTGAAAAACTTCTTCCGAAGGACAGCTCATTGATAAATCTCTCCCCATCACTAGACAAAGATGGGTTGCTGAGAATTGGCGGTCGACTTGAGAACTCTGATCTGTCTGAAAAAGAAAAACATCCATATATAATACCAGGAAAAAGTCAAATCGCTAGGTTGTTGGTGCTTCATCATCATGAGAAAGTTCGCCACCAAGGCCGCCACCTAACAGAAGGCTCGATTCGTTCAGGTGGGTTGTGGATAACTGGTGTAAAAAGATTGATAAACTCACTCTCGAGAAACTGTGTGAGGTGTATCAAGTTACGAGGAAAGCCTCTACAACAAAAAATGGCCCCTCTTCCAGCTGATCGTCTCACGCCTAGTCCCCCATTCACATATGTGGGAGTTGACACATTTGGCCCTTGGTCCATTGTTACACGCCGTATCAGGGGAGGTAGTGCAAACTCAAAACGATGGGCCATAAACTTCTCATGTTTAGTATCAAGGGCTGTACATATTGAAGTGATAGAAGATATGTCATCATCATGTTTTATCAATGCCCTGAGGAGATGTGTGGCAATTAAAGGTCCAGTTAAGGAACTGAGATCCGACAGGGGTACTAATTTTGTTGGTGCAACAGATGACCTGAACATTGCAGCGATAAATGTAGAGGATAAGCACATTGATAAAGTTCTACTTCAGCCTGGGGTTATTTGGAAATTTAACGCTCCTCACGCTTCGCACATGGGCGGAGCTTGGGAGCGAATGATCGGACTTGTAAGAAGGATTTTAGATTCCATGCTGTGTGATGTCACTACAAGACATCTTACTCATGAAGTGTTGTGCACGTTTGTAGCAGAGATATATGCTATAGTAAACAGCAGGCCCATATTGCCTGTGTCAAATGATCCCGATTCACCCACTATTCTGTCACCCAATGTGCTTCTCACTCAGAAGGTAAACAATGACGTGCACGTAAACACGCACATATATGTGTGGTATAATGACTCTTGCGAAATAAGTAGGATAGAATAGGTGAAGTTTAAAAATAAATACAGACTAACAAAAAAATTATTATCTTGGGAAAATCTATTAGGAAGTACAAAAAGGAAATAAATAAAGCATTCAACAATTATAAGCAGAAAGTAATAAATAAAATTCGTGTCCTGAAGACAACTAATCCTAGAGAATATTGGAATCTAATAAATGAACAGAAGTCTCAAAAACGTTTAATGATATATCGTTGGAAGTCTTCCATGATCATTTTAAAAATGTGAATCAGGCTGAAATAATTGAAACTGAAATAAATATTCCAGAAGAAAACGTGGATCCTTTTTTTAATAACCATGTAATGACAGGTGAAATGTTAAAATTGGTACGAAAGTTAAAAAATAATAAATCAAGTGGCAGCAACATGTTTTAAATAAATTTCTAAGGTATTCACCATTTAAAATAATTGATATGATAGTCAGACTTGTTAATGTATATAAGTTACTGGTATATTTCCAGAACAGTGGAGCGTATGTATTATAAAACCACTGTACAAAAACACAGGCGCGAGAGATAATCCTAACATTATCGCGGTATAGCTATATAATGTTGCCTTGGTAAGCTTTTTTCTATTTTTTTAAACAGTAGGGATCAATCAAATAATAGTTCCAGGGCAAGCAGGTTTTAGATCTGGCTTCTCAACAACAGATCACATGTTTGCTTTAACATCTTTATTTGATATATATTTAAGTAACACAAAAAAGATTATATTGTTGTTATATCGATTATACCATAGCCTTCGACACAATAAGTAGGTCTAAGCTATGGTAAAACTATTAAAATGTAATATTTCAGGAAAAAAAAATCGAGTTGTATATAACATGTATGAATCAGATAAAATATGTGTAGCCATAAATGCTTCATTGACAGATAATTTTTCATGTCTTATCTGGGTTCGACATGGTTCGACATGGGTTTAAAATAAATATGCGATTTAGCAACACACATCTTTGCGCGCTTTTAAAATTATATATTTTACTGTATGCAGATGACACTGTCCTATTGGCTGAATCGCCAAAGATTTACAAAACTCGATCTATTTGCTGGAGGAATACTGCCATCTGTGGAAACTAAAAATAAATGTGTCAAAATCAAAGGTTACTTTCTTCTCGAGAGGTACATTTTATGAAAAAGAATAACACACTGCCATCTTTGGATTCAGGTTTATTCCGACATGTTTCGCTTTAGAGCTTCATCAGGGCAATAGGCAGAGACACACATGACAAACTGGTTTTGTTAAGCCTGCAACATTGTGACATCACAAGTGTTGCTAGGTAACCGATCTATAGTGAGTTTTAAACAATGAAATAAATCACCTATATGATGTTATATCATAAATGAGTGGTTGTCAAGTAAAATGTTGATTTTAACAGAATAAAATTATGTAGAAATTTGCTTATTGGTAATCGAATAAAAACGTTATGATTGTAGATCCAGGCCTACAATGGTGCGGATGAATAATGCGGAGTGATAAAGCTGTTGCGGATGAGAGTCCAGAAAATTGCAAAAAGGGGCGGGGAGGCTAGAGGCGGCCTTGGAAGTGATACATAGACATTTTTATAAAAGAGATTTTATATAAGTCAGCACAGTGCAGATGGGCGCCCAGGACGGCCACGCGCGTGTGGTGGCACCAAAGGGTCCGCACGACCCCCCGAGGCACCCAGCCTCCAGTGCAGTACTATATATTGTCATCATAATTGTTTACTTTCCAATTTTATTGTGAATAAAACATTGAGTTTATCATTCAAAAAAGCCCTTTTTAGGTAATATTTCTTTATGTCTTGGCACGAGGAATCCATACAGGGTGAGAGTCAGTATAGGACTAGTTGAAATATGCTAGCTCCATGTGGTTTGCGGTTGACGCGCCTGTGGGGGATGTATATCCATTCCCTATGGATCCATATAGTATCATTTGCGTGAATGTAAGATGTGAAAAACAGAAAAAGTATATATATCTACATATATATTCCATTTATATATATATATATATATTATTACCATTAGAATATATATATATATATTATTTATATATATATATATAAAGTTATATTGTATGGTATGTGGGCATGTATCATGACCTAGTTTCTGTCCGCATCTTGCCCAATTTCGAACTCATCCGAGTTATTAGTGAAATGGATATATGGTATAAATTTTGGAGCGATACATAAAAAAATCTTCAGTGAATCCCGTTAACGAGAAAATTTGTTGATCAGAAAAAAGTCAAGGTCATAGGGTTCACAGAAAGGTCAAATGTGAAATTAGTCAAGCTTTAGTCATGATTAGCCTGTATGTAAAGTTTAATGTGCATTTCACTTAAGCGAAACAAGTTATAGTGCCAAAAGTGGCGGACAGACGGACGGACGGGCGCGCCTGGTGATGACAATAGGCATCTGCCAAAATTTTGGCTGAGGCCTAAAAATAGCCACAAAGTAAACTTTTGTAAAATTCTCAAAATCATTCATCATCATTTTTAGGCTTTAAAAAGACCCATTTTGATTATTAAATGTATTGTATACGTTTATAATGTGATCACGCTCTTTACAAAAATCATTTGCCAGATTTGACCTCCAAATACTGATATTATGTTGTGCTAATCACGACCGATGGAAAGTCAGTAAAAAAGTCTTATTCTATTTTCACATTTTTATTTTATTTTCCCAGCATTATGTTGTTCAGCTTCGCCCGAGCTTGTGGCACAGTCCTTCCCGTCGACTGGCAGAAATGTTTTATTTTTTCTGTAGGCGGCATTTTGCGTTTGTGCAAATGATGATTAAAAGATGTTAAAAATGCCTTGTTCTCAACGTCAGACCACCTGCTTTTAGAATGACCTGTAACAAAAAATTTAAAGGAAATAAATGGTATTGTTGAATTACGGAGAGATCACATAGTGTGTCTTCGCTGCGTGGCTAAAACGAATGCATCCCCATCAAGCATTCCGGCAGGGGAACCATGAACAAATTAGTGAAATTCCACATGATTAGTATATATATGAAGGCTACTTAAAGATAACCTGCCCAATACAGCTAAAATACTACAGTAAAAAATAACAACAAAAAATTTCAAAATAGCAGTCATTCTCTCAAAAAGCATTGAACCGCGATCAGAGACCTTTTCATTGCGCGGCCGGGCAAATAGGTGACTACATACAAAATCGGACTAGCGGTTTTTGAGATATCGCGTTCATGAGGAAAACCAATCAGAACAAAATATTGAAATCAATCAAGCGGAACCATATTTAAATCAGCAAAATTATACATAATTAGTATATATATGAAGGCTATTTCAAGATAAACTGCTCAATACAGCCAAAATACTACATTTAAAAATCCCCCCCCCCCCCCAAAGTTCAAAATGGCCGCCATTTTCTTTTTTTCGCAGCCGGGCAAATAGGTGCCTATATACAACATACGAGTGAATCGGACTAGTGGTTCTTGAGATATCGTCTTCATAAAGAAAACCAATCAGATCAATATATTGAAATCAATAAAGTGGAACGTAAATCCAATCAACATAATTTAGTGAGGTTAAAGTAATACTAGTAGTGAAATAAGATAAAAATATCGAGTGGTTCTTGAATGAGAGCCCAAACTGTAGTTGGCGAGCGGCGGAGGCAGCGGCTATCTAATGAACACATAAATGCACCCAGATGGGGATGCATAATGATTACCAATCTCAAGACCTTACTAGAAGAGGACAATCTGAACAAAAAAGTCGAGTTTATCTATTATGTTTTAAGTGAAAAATTTCATCCCACAGGCATCAAATTGAAATTTCAGCATTTTTAGAGAAACACCATAATATTTGTTTCCAAATACCTTAAATATTAAATTTGTAAAACAGGTGATTTTATGTTATATTATGCAGAATAAGCAATATTTTATAATTTAATGTTTAAATCACATGCCTATTGTGCATTCCTGAGACAGGCTCTCCTCGAATTAGCTTTTGTTAATTTGTTTGTGGGAGTGTTCGCCAAAACGAGTGCTTCCCCAGTAGTAATCATAATGCGATCTAAGAACAACAAATAATCATCCAATTTCGGAGAAAATACTTTCGCATGACTTGCTCACACAGGTAATCATTTAAAAATTTCTTTTTTAAATGCCAAAATGGCCGCTAGGTAGTTATATTTTTATTTGCTGGCAGCCATTTTAAATTTTATATAATGTAAATTGTATATTTTTCAAAAAAGTATTGAAGCCCAATCATGATCTTTTAACATGTACATTTTACAGTTTGAAGTTAATTGATTTACCCATAATTAAAAAAATTGGCAGATGACGGAAAAAAAGTCATATTAGAACTTGGCCTAGCCCTTTGTAAGATGCATCTCTGGTATCAATTACAGATTTCTGGATGCAACGGTCAGCAGAAAAAAAGCTTAGCTGACGCTACCGTATCAATACAAGCTCCATCAAGGGAATATATAAATATCAGGTTGAGTTTAGTCAAATGCTGGCAGACAAGGCTGATTATCAATAACGCCTGACACCGTCTTAGCCGTAAGTGATGGACAGACCAAAGATAAAGTATTTTTTATCAACAAGGAAAATGTGTACGCGGGTACAGATGAGATGATATTTTTTAAATTAATTACTTGGTTCTCAAAACCGCAGAATCACGTAAATCAATAAAAAAATATAATTGAAATTGTTTGGGTTTTTTTTTTGCCGGCCCGCCATTTTCCAACATAGACAGATATATTGTGAACTAATGATGAAAATAAATATTTATTTGCCCTCCAACCCCAAAACCCATGATAAGTTCACACTTTTTCCCGATCGCCTGCTCTGAATTTCAAGAAAAATATTGGGAATCATGTACTTAAAAAAACAATTTTATTTGCAATACACTGACTTACTTGTTTGCAAAGGCGGGTTCATTTCAATCTATTGCTGGATGAAGGTAGGACATAGATCTGTCATTATAGTTTATAATTTACCCTGTGAAATTTACATACAGTGTTTGCATCTAAAAAACAACACTGTGTAACTTATGGCACTTTTGTCATTGAAGGGTTGGTTTCTGCCAAATATTGTAAGAGAAATCATATAGCAGTGCATGTGGTTGAATATTGGACATGTCTTAGATGTATAAACTGAAAATAAAAGACTGTATCATCCTTTTGTTGGTGGAAATTTACAAACTGGTTTGTGAATGTGGTGCCTATATATGCCTGAGAGTATGACTTCCACGCCCAAATCGCAGGTCGATAAAAATAACAAGAAACTGGATGTAATGCTAATATCCAAAAAAATATATCACCTTTGGAATGAGGGGGTTGTGGCAGGTTTTCCTCTTCCTCTACCACCACATTTTCCTCATCTGGTGCTCCCGTAATGTTAACTGCTGAAATATCAAATAACGAACAATTTTGATTAAAACTATATATGGTGCATTTGTTTTTTTGGGGGCTGTATATAAAGGATACAGTACTTTCAACCATACTGGCCAGATAGGATTTTCCGAATTTCTACAACTCACAACCACGATAGTAAAGAAAATGTAAGGCTGCCTTTCCATTGATGCGTCTGGGTGCGACGCATTGCTTTAGCCACGCGGCTGAAATAAAATTTTTGATGATAATCGCTAAAATACTAAAACGTAAAAAAAGTAAAGTTTTTATTATCAGAATCACACCAATAGCTTTTCAGCTCACGTCCATAGTAAGGTCTTCCCTTCCCAAACATGAAACAAATCGATGAAGTGGTTTAAGCTCTAGCGCGCACCATGGGATTTTGGCGGCCATCTTGAATTTTGTTGAAGAAACTTAAAAACGCAAAAAAAAATTACCAGACAATTTCCCCAGGGCCAGTATGCATATTACAAATATTTGGAAATAATCTGAGTAGGGGTTTTCGAGTGAGAGCAGAAACAAGTGGCGGCGGCGGGGGGACTCAGCAAAAACAATAAGTCTCCACCATCACATAGTGGGTGTAGACTTAATTAAAGATAATTACAGAAATAAATATAATTTAAAGCAATAGCAATAAGCTAATTTTTTGGTCCTTATCATACTGACTTCCTTTTCTGCAGTGGTTGTTGAATCTTCTATAGCCATAGTTTTCTTTAAAACAAAAACAAATAAGATATATGAGCAATTTGTTTAGGAAGTAGTAAAAGGAGTACAAGTAAAACATGAAGAGCCTACGAAATAAATTAGATGATTTTCAAAGAAATAAACAAAGCATGTAAAAATTATTCAACAAATATGATTGTAATTATTTTTTATGACATCCTATAATTTTTGGCTGATCAGATATACCGATGAATTTTTTTATGTTACAACTTTATAGCAGCTAACAAGTGTGAATACTTTTGAACCACTGAGTTCCCAACATCGAAATTTTAGTCATGTGAAGAGCCTACGTTTCGACATGAAACTTAATAAAATAAAGGTTGCGTGTTCAGCAGTTTTAATATTATCAGCTAATATCTCCATCAATGTAAACTTGTTACCATGTAAGCTTGTAAACTTTTAGATTGGTTCACTTTCCAATTCTATCTGCCTGGGGACCGTCAAGAGGACCGTTAAGCTCTATTTTGTGTGGTGGGGTTGCAATCTACTAGGCAACCAGCATCTGGATGACTATGCAAATAAAAAAGTTAAAGCTATTCCTGGTAACAGACGTCCTCCCGCCTCATCTGCATTGCCGTGTGATACATTCATACATGGCCTGTGATAAACGTCATTGTCACATAAAGTTATGTTATTTTACCTTAGTTATCAACAGAGACTGTGCTTTCGTTTCGAGGCAAAGATTTTTGGATCTGAAGTGAAAAACAAACATTTTTTAGTATGCATTTATATATTCTAAAATTACATACCTGTTTAACACAAAGCTTTAGAAGTTATCTTAGTAACCATTGCCATTGGCAAATAAAAATATGTGGCTAATTCCTAACTTTGGTCATTGAATATAAATTGTCGGATATATAGATGGGCATTTCATGGTCATGTTTGTAAAATAATATTAAGAAAGCTGTCATAATGTCTCTCAATATAGAATTGATCACAGCTACATCCATCTTATTTAGTATAAAAAATTTATTTCAGCATAGAATTGATCACAACTACATAATCTTATTCAGTATAAATTTTTTAATTCAGCCTAAAAGTAAATTAGAGGATAAATTGAAAATGTTTTAAATATAGTGGATATAGGCTAATACAAACACAGCAGCACCTTTCATAAGCCAAGTTTGGGAGTATTTTGTACTTTTGCAACTGATAATCAGCCATAATTGAATAAACGTTTTCAACTGATGATCGTTGATAACATGTTTAATTATCTTTTTGTAATTAACAAACGTTCTAATAAAACTTTGGGGCTCAAATGCTAATGTCACAAACATATCTCACCTGTTGACAGTGACGCTTGTGCAATATGCATATTCTCTTCTTGATCTAGTCCCAAATCCACCACTTTTGAATTTTCCGGAATGTGAACTGTTGAATCATTAAATAACACAAGCAAAATAATAATTAGTGTGTCTTCAAGCGATTCCAATGGTGTATCATAATTTTAAACATCTTGAAAACAGACAAAGTTTTAATAGTCAGTAGGTAGCTCAAGTATGCACAGATATTGGGGGACTGTATTACTAGTTACTTGGTGGGCGTGAGTTTCAAACAAACATATTAGTGTTTGGCACCGTACCAATAAGGATAGCCTTTTTATCAAAACTGCAAATATACAGATTAAACCATTCACACACTGTTTTTTCTTTATTACTCATTGGAAAATAAAGATTTTTATAAAAAAAATCATAGGCTATTTTCAATTTTAGTCTAGAAAGGACTTTTCGTCATCAAAAACGAATACATCCCCTGTGTGACATTAAAATCGTACATAAATAATTTCACCCTCAAAAACGAAAACATCCCCTGTACCACATTAAATCGTACATAAATAATTTGAAGGAAATAGTTGATGAGGGATAAAATGTAGACATCATCTGTCCTGGGACTGCCTTGGTATGAAACCTCACACATTATTCAGATCATATATTTTGCAAAAGTAATTTGACCTCATCCTGGGGAATACGTGTAAATTTGAGTTTGAATTTAATAAATATACACATAAATTTAAAATATGTCCTTCATGACTTTGAAACTAGGTCAAGGTCAACCAATTAGAATCGTTTTCACACTTTTTCAAAACAGCCCCTTATTGTTTTTATTAATGAATACCCTGTGAATGAATCTGCACATCGGTCTCTTGCTGTGAGTGAATCTGCCCATCCGTCTCTTGCTGTGAATGAATCTGCTCATCTATTTCTTGCTGTGAATGAATCTGCTCATCTATTTCTTGCTGTGAATGAATCTGCTCATCTATTTCTTGCTGTGAATGAATCTGCTCATCTATTTCTTGCTGTGAATGAATTTGCTCATCTGTCTCCTGCTGTGAGTGAGTCTGCTCACATGTTTTTTGCTGTGAATGAATCTGCTCACATGTTTTTTGCTGTGAATGAATCTGCACATCTGTCTCTTGTTGTGAATGAATCTGCTCATCTATTTCTTGCTGTGAATGAATCTGCTCATCTGTCTCCTGCTGTGAGTGAATCTGCTCACATGTTTTTTGCTGTGAATGAATCTGCTCATCTGTCTCCTGCTGTGAGTGAATCTGCTCACATGTTTTTTGCTGTGAATGAATCTGCTCATCTGTCTCTTGCTGTGAATGAATCTGCTCACATGTTTTTTGCTGTGAATGAATCTGCTCATCTGTCTCTTGCTGTGAATGAATCTGCTCACATGTTTTTTGCTGTGAATGAATCTGCTCATCTGTCTCTTGCTGTGAGTGAATCTGCTCACATGTTTTTTGCTGTGAATGAATCTGCTCATCTGTCTCTTGCTGTGAATGAATCTGCTCACATGTTTCTTGCTGCGAATGAATTTGCTCATCTGCTTCTTGCTGTAAATAAATCTGCTCATCTGTCTCTTGCTGTGAGTGAATCTGCACATCGGTTTCTTGCTGTGAATGAATCTGCACATCTGTCTCTTGCTGTGAGTAAATTTGCTCATCTGTTGCATGCATGCTTCTTCTTCTTTTATGTTCTAGAAAATGTATATCCAAGATGTAATTGCAGACCAGTTTGATTCTTATTTTTGCAACAACAAAGATATACAGGCTCAGGAATGAGTGATGGTGCAACTGACATTCCTTTCAATACCTAGTGCTAACATACTTAGAATCCACCCTGGGAAGGCAAAATAAGAAGTCACAATTAAAAAATTATTTGTGCGCAGCAATTAAACATTTTCTGGGACATGTATATAAAGCTGAAAATACATGTATTTCACTAGCTAAGAATTTACACAATGACTTATTTAAAAAATCAATTGCAGGCACTTGCACCAATCAAACCTTTGTTTATAATGGATAACCATGTCAACCAGTGCAGTATTCTCAAGGTGCTGAGAGCTTCCTGTTAATTGATGTGTTATTTTTATGGTGCTAATGGTGACAGAAAATGAGAAGCATCTAGTATCCCACCATTTGGCCCATAACTTGCAAACACATGCAGGAACTTAGAAATCATTCTATGTTTTTTTTCAAGTGACAATGAACATAAAAAATGCAGTCTAATGCTGGCCCAAGGTCAGTCATTGGACAGTGTATATTATCACATCTCACAAATATTGAAGAGTATGCATTGCGGTATTTACAAACATAATTTAGTGCTGGTAAAGTACACACAGGTAGTCAAAATTCTATGGATTAAATTAAAGTGACAAGCAAATCAAAAACTCACTATTTTGCACCCAGTTAACATCCTTAATGAAACATTCCAACTGAGAAAAACACCTCTTCCGATTCAAAATTTCTGAAAGAAAATGATCCACTAGTTTTATATGGGTATTAAACTTGGCCGGTTCATGCACATACACTGTAACCAATGTATGCACCATCTAGTAAACTCAGGCTGTGAAATAATGGCAATAAATTAGGTATTTTAAATCTTTTTCGTTAACTAAGTACAATTTTTATTACCAAAGGGCCCCATTGAGCAGTAGATTGTTTAACAAACTAAAATTGTATGGATGAATATATACGTTTTGCTGAATATTGCTCACTCCACCATCGGCATGCAATATAAATTTATAACACATAGGCTATGCCATACCGATGAAAAACTGCATTTTAAAAAGTATACCAAACAGCATAAAGGCAATATTAGAAATATTATCAATGATAAATTGAATTAGACTCACATAATACCATCTGATTCCACATACACCTTTCCATTTTCAACCAACATGCTGGCCACTTCACCGAACTAGGCACCCCCTTAAGCTTTGCCCAGCATATCTCACCATCAGAAGTCGGTTTCGTAACGCCTAAAAAAAGTGTTTCTGGTTAATCATTCATATGTAACCTTTAACGGCAGCTTCACGATGAAAAAAACAAAGTGACTTCGTGTGAGCGCCATTTGCATGATTGAAATAATTAGCAGTCCTCTTTTAAGATGTACATAGCTTGACACAGAGGGCTAAAAAAAACTATATTATACATTAACAGGGTTCGCCTTTAGGGCGTTCTGGCGTTAATTGAACACCAGTTTTAAAAACGGAACGCCTCTTTGGACCAGCGGCGTTCCGTAATTAACGCCAGTTTTTTTGGACCGAGTCTAGAGCTGTGCTTTGTTGTCATATGGTCTCACCACCCTAAATAGGCCGAAATCCAGGGAGGTGTCTACTAATGATGGAATCATCACACAAAATATTTTTAATGCGGCTGTTCCAACCTCTAGTGAAACAAAAGAAAATATATACAAGTCATAATTTTGTGAATATTTAATAAGCACACGTTATCTTCTTTGTCAAGGATATCAGATATAACTGTTTGATGATAATCTCGAAGAGATACAGTGGGTTAAAATGATGTGTGTCTGTTCTGTGAAAGAGAGTACGGATATTAGCCCAATTTGAAAAGTAGTGATCTTTTCACACGCTAGGGGGCGTAGCTCAAAATCGGTCTGGTAAGCATACCCATAGCGGGCCTGTTTTCGAACAAGGACATCTCAAGCTTTATCCTGATATGTCACACTAAATATCTAATAGGTTTAAAAGTGGTGAAATCGGCCTGCGGAATTGAGGCAGTTTACATGTGTTTCAATGGGACTGGCATTTGGGGTGGTGAGACCATGTGTCTAGGTAGCTTGCAACAAAATGGCAGCCGGCGCCAGTGATCGTCTTTGTTTGTTTGTTTGTTTGGGATAGCTAGCCCTGTTACATGCTGCCTGGGCCTTCCGACATTGTTGATTGCTCACTATCTCCCGACAAGGACCGAATGTATATCTTAGGACCAGTGGATCATGAGCCAATTTCATCACTTTACGAATCTTTGACTTTGATTGTGTACTTCAGCAGCACCTCCGATGTGGAGTATCAGGCTGGACACTGGTGTTAGCTCTGTTGTGTTTATAGGCCTGATGGTGCCCACCACGTTTTCTTTTATCTGCTGGCATCAAAAAGTCATCGATAGGAATTTTGACTAGCTCATTTAAAATTTTGAACATACATAAGAGTCTAGAATTTTTGCGTCTCAGTTTCAAGTCAGTCCAGCCCAGGTTCTGAATAAGAGATGTCACACTGGCTGTCTATAATTTTGGGTGACAAATCTTGCTGCTGATCTTTGAATTTTTTCTAATTCGTCTTTGTAGCACAGAATATATTTTTCATTTTTTTAAATAATATGCCTAAAACAGCGATGATTCCACAGCAGAAGAAATGTCAGATAATGAATTTGATGATGTACATGTATCATCAGCTTCTTAAGTTCTGATGTTTCTTCTGTTGATGTATCATCTGCTTCTGAATGATGTATCTTCTGAATTTGATTATAAATAATGAAATTATTTGAATAAAACATTTACTTCATGGTGAAAGTGTATTTTTTTACTAGATCAATTGTCGAGTTCAAGGCTCTAGTAGTTTTTTGTACGGAACACCATTTTTGGATACGGAACACCTGACTAATTTGGAGGAGTTCGTACGAACACCACAAATTTTCACTAAAATCTACCCCTGATTAAGTATATGTCATGATGATGAAATTGTGTCACAGATAAAAACTGACAACATTTTAAAGCAACTTGGGTCTGTGCTACTGATGATATAAAATGTCATAATGTCATGACACCTTATTATATGAAAATACAACTAATTAATATTTGGTTTAAAAAAAAGAAGAAAAGTATCAGCAGTTAGTGGGGGCCTCATTTCTGTTTGAAATAACCAGCAATGAACAGATTCAGTTCTCAATAAAATAACCAGGAGGGTCAACAAGTGAAGTAGCTTGATACTTTATGATCTTTGATTTCAGTGTCATAATGTTATGATACGTTCTAAATATATAAATATATAAAATACATACCTTTAAGTTTAGCTAAGAGGTATTTTTTTTACATATTATGTTTATATAATGACAAGAGTATGGGAAAGACATTACAGGCTGCCCCTAAAGTGTTACCCTTTAATGCTGGCCGAGACGGTTCCCCTACCCTTCAATTTACATATTCTTCCAATTTGATGCTAAATTTCCATATTTTCAGCAGTTTTTCATAGTTTTTATCAGGGACCGTAATGCTTTACAAAACACGGCATCAATGCTGGACTAAGTAAATTTATAACAATTAATGTAGGAAATTGGTATGTAACCTTTAAATGCAACTTTAGGATAAAAACTAACAATTAATAACAATCATCTTTTAAGCTGTTAATAGCTTCACACAGAAGGGATCAACAAGTCTGTTTTATATAAATTCTAGATACCTCTGATAGGCTCATTAATATATACTGTGTCATAACTTTGTGACACCTTATATATATCAGGGCTGGAAAAATGGAGGTAATGGTTGTCCGCCAGACAACCAACATGAATATTTCAGTTGTCCGCCACAATTTTAGGTTGTCCGCACAAAAAAGAGAACAAAAGTAAAACTGGCTGTGAAAAACATGATTTTATTCAACAATAAATCAGTTGAAAAACTTATTTTATCAGCACTGGCTGTGAAAAACATAATTTTATTAAACACTATATTCAGTTAAAAAATTCCTTTTATCAGCACCTCATAACTTTACTAACATGACTAATGTTAGGCACATTCCCTGCAGGTCGCTTTCCACCCCCTTTGCACGAAAGAACACATTGAAGATTGACATGCACACCGCATTGTTGACCTATAAGTTTGCTTTTTGAACAAGGTAGGCAACATTCATAATATGATAAAAAAACTAAAGTTAAATTCACTAACCCTGACTACAGAGTGTCATAACATTATGACACGTTCTATATATAACCTTCAAATGCAGTTGTAGGATAAAAACATATAAGTGGTATCGTGTGGTCCACATTTTTTTTTACGTAAGTCGTATCGTGTGAGCCACGCTGTACTTTGAAATATTAACAATCAATAATTTATATATATTCTTTATCTGTGTAGGTAACATTCAAAATATTGAAATTTCTTAATGATGGATCCAATAGCCCTGACTACAAAGTGTCATAACATTATGACACTTTTATATATAGCCTTTAAATGCAGCTGTAGGGTACAAACACAAGTGACTACACAACTGGTTCATTAATATATAAAGTGTCATAATTTAATATATGAAGTGTCATAACTTTGTGACAACTTTATATATATTAGGGCTGGAAATAAGGTTCAAAATGCAACATGAATATTTTAGTTGTCCACCACAATTTTAAGTTATCCGCCCAAAAATGAGAACTAAAGTAAAACTGGCTGTGAAAAATATGATTTCATTAAACAATATAATCAGATGAAAATTCATTTTATCAGCAACTCATACTATCACTAACACGACTAGTGTTAGGCCCATTCCCTGCAGGTCGCTTTCCACCCCCTTTGCACTAAAGCAAACATTGAAGATCGACATGCACACCGCATTGTTGACCTATAAGCTTTTTTAACAGGGTAGGTAACATTCAAAATATGAAAATTTCTCAAAGTTGAATTCACTAACCCTGACTACAAAGTGTCATAACATTATGACACGTTCTATATATAAACTTTAAATGCAGTCTCAGGATAAAAACATGTAAGTGGTATCGTGTGGTCCACATTTTTTTACGCAAGTCGTATCGTGTGAGCCACGTTGTACTTTGAAATATCAACAATCAATAATTTATATATATTTTAAACTATGTAGGTAACATTCAAAATATTGCAATTTCTTAATAATGGATTCACTAGCCCCGACTACAAAGTGTCATAACATTATGACACTTTCTTTATATAGCGTTTAAATGCAGCTGCAGGGTAAAAACACAAGTGAATACACAACTGGTTCATTAATATATAAAGTGTCATAACTTTTAATATATGAAGTGTAATAATATATGAACTTTATGACAACCTTATATATATTGGGGCTGGAAATAAGGTTCAAAATGTAGGTTGTCCGCCACAATTTTAAGTTGTCCGCCCAAAAATGATAACTAAAGTAAAACTGGATGTGAAAAAACATGATTTTATTAAACAATATATTCAGTTAAAAAATTCCTTTTATCAGCACTTCATAACTTCACTAACATGACTAGCGTTAGGCCCATTCCCTGCAGGTCGCTTTCCACCCCCTTTGCACGAAAGCAAACATTGAAGATTGACCTGCACGCCGCATTGTTGATCTATAAGTTTGCTTTTTGAACAAGGTAGGTAACATTCAAAATATGAAAATTTCTAAATGTATAATTCATTAACCCTGACTACAAAGTGTCATAACATTATGACACGTTCTATGTATAACCTTTAAATGCAGTCTCAAGATAAAAACACATAAGTGGTATCGTGTGGTTCATATTTTTTTCATGTAAGTCCTATCGTGTGAGCCACGTTGTACTTTGAAATATTAACAATCAATAATTTATTTATTCTTAACCTGTTAACTATGTCTATATACAGGTAACATTCAAAATATTGACATTTCTTTATGATGGATTCACTAGCCCTGACTACAAAGTGTCATAACATTATGACACTTTCTATATATAGCCTTGAAATGCAGCTGTAAGATAAAAACACAGGTGATATCGTATAGGCCACAATCCATTATACTTATTCAAATATGAAAAATGTCTCAAGTAATGTTAGCTTCACTAACCCTGACTACAAATTGTCATAACATTGTGACACTTTCTATATATAACCATTACTTTTAAATGCAGCTTTAGGATAAAAAACATGTGTCATAACATTTTGACACTTTCTATATATAACCTTTACAGTCTGTCTCAAAACTTTTGCGTTTTATTTTCCTTGATTGCTCTGTTAATAATTGACCGGTTTTGATGAAATTTTGCAAACCATTTTTAACCAAACCTCACTGAAATGTTGGTCGAGCTCCATTGATCATCACTTGAAAAGTTGGCCTCTACAGCATGTAATGAATAAAAATTATGATTTCCTCTTTAATTTCAGCCAGCATTTTATTACATAACATATAGTCTAACTTTAGTAATAGTTGACAGATTTTCATAAAATTTTCTGAAAGTTTTGACTTGAGATAAAACGAACCTCTGCACAATTTTTTAAAAATATATCAATTATTCAGGTAGAAATTTGAGAAAAACAGTGTCCTAATAATTTGAAGCAGGGTATAAATGCAGCTTTAGTAAGTGGTATCGTGTGGGCCACATTGCACTTAAAATATATAATATATAATAGTTAATTGGTATGAAATGTAGCCATTATAACAAAGAATGAAATTGATTTAATGTTGAAATCACTAGTCTTGACTACAAAGTGTTTTTCAAGCTGTTCCTAGCTTGACACAGAGGGATATATTAGTATAACAATTATATAAACCTTATTACACAAGGTGTCACAGTTAAAAATTGAAGTTTCATAACTATACGGAAGAAATTCCATCAATTTTTTTTTCTCGGCTCACCCCCTCGTGGACATACAAAAAATAAGGTCAAATAGGCCGGGCCGGAGGCTATGCCCAAATTTGTGATTGTTTATGTGCATATGTGGTATATTCACTAATGTTACCGGATTTCAGGGCCCACATACAGTGCCCTGATGTATCTAAAACTCAAACTTTTGAAAATCCATAGTCTACATAGTTTTCTCAAGCTGCAGGCAAAATTTCAAATCTCTGGCATTGTTTCTTGATTATGTCACCCTGCCGCAGTTTGCAACATTGTCTGTCACAATTTCTGACCATCACATCTTTTTGCGTGTTTTTTGACCTTACACAACTTTTTTCTTGCTCAGTGAAAGCGGTGAAATGTGGTCAAATAATACTTGTGGCGTGTCTGCAGGTACAAAAACAGGGTCAGCTTAATTTTAATGAATGATAACAGGCCTTGCTAAGTTACTCCTGTGGCGCGATAGCACAATAGTGCGTACTGCCACGTAATATACAGAATATACAGAGAATGGACAATTTGAAAATCTATTAAAGTACCGT
>OZ024904.1:0-100566 GCA_964017125.1 Flabesymbios commensalis | reverse complement strand
CAGTAACCAAGCCATTGGCGTTAAAAAAACCACTACCGTAATTATGACACTTCCAAAAGTTTCATAATGCCGACATCTGCCCACAGGCTCGGTAAAAAAGATGGGATAAGGTTTCATAAACCATGTAGCATGAAAGTATATATAGAATTATATATATATATATATATATATATATTCGAACGGCATCTAATGGTGGGATCACAGAAATTAATAATAACGTGGGTGATCAGGTCAGCAGCGCAAGTGCGGGCACCGCGAGTGCGGAGGATGTTTAGTCCTCCGCACCAGCTGAGCCGCACGAGCGGTGGTGGCTATCGTGAGTGTTTAAAACGGCCACGAGGCTCAGCGTCCATGAAGTCCTCCGGGACTAGGTGCATTTCCTGAAGTGGTCCATGTGCGGGAAATGCCATTAATTACTTTAAACTAAACTTTGTTTTATTTCTAAAAACTACTGTGTCCACGACCAAATGTGTGGTAGTAACATAGTGGATATAGTCACTGGGTGAAGGCTACACAGTTTATGGTGGGAGGCGAAGTGTTTCCTATGTCATCGGCAAGGTATCTACTAGCCCTGGGGGTTGTGGTCGTACAGATCCTCCTCCTCCGGTCAAGCTTCTGCGACGTGGGCCGGGGGGGAAACATGCATCGGCTTGTCTGGTAACACTTCCAAAGTTCCATAACCCGCACCTGACATCCACAAGTGTCCTGTATCGAAACTTGTAGACGTGGTACGGATCTAGCCTTAGACTGTCCACTGGGTCCCTGCTGGGTATTTGGTCTGCCAACAATTTGTTGAGATCCTTGATCGTGGTGCGCCACTCACCCGGAGTGTTTTGTAAAACTACCTTCGTACTGTCTCGCGAGTATGTGATCTCCACATTATGAGTGCCGCATCATGGTACTGGTCTAGTGATATGCGTCTTCTGTCGATATTCGTCTGAGTCTCCACGTTCGAGGTTTCGAGGGGGTCCGTTGGCATGCCAATGGAACTTCTTCGCTTAGACTTGTTTTTGTCCGCTACCACCTTGCTATGTTTTAGACGTTCGTGGCGGGCAGTGTTCGTAGGTACAGCATCTTGTACCGGCGATTGTGATCGTTCTCTACTTTGGGCTGCCGTGGAAATTTCATGGGTGTGAGTTGGTGTCTACCATCAGAATTTTGCCAGATTTTCTGTGTGCGGACCCTTGCTTTTGATTGGAAACATACCTGGATTTTATTTTGGTAAAAATAGGCTGGATGTAGTTGATCACTATAGATACTTGGATTTAAATCAAGTTTACTTTTTTCAAATACTTTTAAAAAAATACAAAAATGATACTTTTTTCTCACCATGGTAATGGCAGTTAAAAACGTTTGGAAGGTTATGGTTTCTCATGGCTAGGGAACACCAACATCTCCCATTTAGTACACACCATTTTTAAGTCATACAACAGCAACGTCTCAGGGACCAATTCCTTCAGAAATGGTCATCTGAATTAAATATAGGTAGCAAATGCATCAACTACAGGATGTTTAAAACGTCTCTATCATATCCACCAGCGATTTACAATGGCGAGATTTTGTTGCAGAAACCACAATCTTCCAATAGAGTCTGGTTGCCATACTGATATCCCTCGTATCTTGAGAGTATGTGAACTATGTAATGATTGAGGTGATTAATTTTATTTCTTGTCTATATGCCCACGTTTCAATGAAGCCCGTGAAGAATACATTAAAAAGGTATTGGTTCGATCTCCGTCAGCTCTATCATTTGATAATCCAATGAATGTGGAAAGAACCATACAGCAGACAAATTTATGTAAATTAGAACAAAAACACAGGTCTACTTCATCTTTGATTTATTATACAACCGGTTTCGGCTATTGCCTTCGTCAGGTACAGAGTGGTTGATCATGTGGATTGTATCTCTTTATATAGTGGTTTTCCGGTGAGAAAATAGCACAAATGTTTATTATTGAATTGGTAACCAGGTAACATTGATTGTGTGACGTAATAGTCATGTAACATGTTAAAGATAGAGCAGTGACAGTCAGCCAAAGTGATTCGTTCTAAAATTAAAAACATATTTGAGCCGAAAAGAATCTCTCCGGGCTGGGGTGGCTGGACACATGTGAGTTTTTGTCCGGCCGCACGAGTATATTTTTGTCCGGCCGGAAGACATTTTATTTGTCCGCCCGGTATGATAGCAAAATCTGCGTGCGGGGATTGGTAGATGGAAGGTTATGTATTATTAGTGCCGAACAGGGTGAGCTGAGTCGACAAGTATATACGAATAACGGTGAAGAAAGGTATGGTATATCTGAGGTGAAAAACAAACATATATATGTGTGGCTCCGTTAGGAGGTATTATAAGAGTGATGAGGATATGGTATCTTAAGAGCTGGAGGGCGGGTGGCTATATATGTTTGTGTTTGTTATACAGGGTTGCAGGGTGGCTGAGCTGTGGAAGGACGTCAGAGGAAAAGACGGACATAATGTGGTCCAAAACATAAGTGGTCGAAACGGATGAGGAAGAAAAAAATGAAAGTGGGAAAGAAACGACGAAAAGTGGATTGGAAGCGTGAGGGCCAGGTACTTTCTTGAAAAAGCCAAACGGATGAAGTTTAGGTGAACCGGGGGCGGGAAATATCATTGCTCTATCCAGAATACTATGAAACATTGTTATTTAGAAATGCATTGAGTGACATATTTTATTGTATATGGCTTTCTCATTCAACATAGCAAAATAAAGTTGTTCTAATATATATATATATATTGTTATAGTGATATATACTACTCTCTGTATCTGTGTAATATAAATTCTAACAATACATATGGTATTTGAAAGCGGCCCAAAGTTCATAAGTCTGCATAATGTTAACATAGATGTATGCATGACTTGGTGAATGTCTGTTCTGTGTCGTTCAGGAATCAGTGTTCGATAAGTGCCGGGGAGAGAAGCCATTAGGGAGTCTCTCTGCACAGTGTAATTACGGAAAATGTATATGTATATATATATATATATATATCTATATAAGGACAAAGGGTTATTATTATTATTAGTGTTAAGTGACAGGCTAAGTAAGGCCGAGGCGAGAGGCCATTCGGACGACGCTCTGCACAGTATTGTTAAACGGATCAATGTTTGATAAATGCCGGGGAGAAAGTCCATTAGGGAGTCGCTCTGCATAGGTGTGATTCTCTGATGATTACTCTGGTGCTGGGTGATCCCGTCCGGGGTCTTCACTTGGTGCCTCGTGGATTATCATGACGGGGGGCGCTGCTACTGGGATGTCCCTGTTGGTGCAGATGGCGTTAAGTTCGAAGTCTAGACATGGCTGGAGAATGTATTTCTGAATGAAGCTGCCATTTGCTCTATCGTGAAGGCGCAGTCCCTGGCGCCGGCGCGGTCGCACCTGTACTAGTCCATGCTTGTGGGTGCAGCAGGTAGGCGTGGCTGAGCTCCAAGGAAATGGCCGAGGTTTTGGGGTACCTCCACAACAGTGTGCGGCGGCGCCTGAGCATGCTGCTCACGCGCCACCGCAGGGGATCCCGGGGGTGATGCGGGCCGGGTTCTCACTGGGTGAAGCATGTCCAGCGTGGCATTGAGGTCGGGACGGTCAGGTGGCATCACCGTTTCTTCTGGGATGTCCTGCTTGGCTGGGCTGGAGGTGGCGGCTGGTTCGTCAAACGTGATGTAAGGGCCGGCATCGGTTAGCTGGTGGTTACCGGGATCGTCTGTAGGTGGATCGTCCGGGCCAAAGACTTACTCTGCCCAGTCCGGTCCTACGGTTGAGGGGGTTGAGACGTTGGAGAGAGACGGCATCGGGTGTGTCCTTGGATCCTGTCCGAATGTCGACGGGCTCATGAATGTCACAGGTAGTTCCAGCGGCACAGGATGGTGTTCTGCCTCTGGGATGTCCTTCCTGGGGACTAGCAGGCTCGTCGGTGGTCTTCTCTGACTGATGTCTGCGTGTTGGGTTTCTGTTGATACTTGCAGTATCTCGTCACGGCAAGGTGTGTCCGGGTGACGGGATACTGTACAGGACGGCGTGGCTCTCTTTTTCTTTTTGGGGATGGTGTAGTCTCCCAGGCTGCTAGTAGTTGGGTGGTCTCGGTTTCTGGGGATGTCCGATAGCGGTGTGGAGCTCTGTACATGATACTTTGCTTTGTGGCGTATCATGTCTGAAAGGCGCTTAAAGGTTGTGGGGCACTGGCTGCAATTCTGTATAGTCGGGCCGCCGTGGAGGTTGTGACGTGCCACTTCATGCCTATATTTATTGGCCTTGTTGGTGAAGCATTGGCCACACCTGTCGCAGTGGTAGTTCTTGACTTGATCTTTTGACATCTTGCTGGTGAGTGTGGTCGTGGCTTGAGTGCGCTCTGCTTTTATGTCGTTGAGATACTGGGCTCTGTGGGAAGATTCTTTCCTTCCATGATTGTTACGTCATAAAGTTATATAATAGTTTGTGGCGAACTGGGCACGTGTGTTATTTGTCCGGCCGGAAGAAATTTTGTCTGGCCGGGCAAGTCTTTGTCCGGCCGGGCAAGTCATTGACCGGTGGTGGGAGATATAGCCGATTATGACGTCATAGGGTTATGTAATGTTATGTGATCCACAGGGGGTTCATGCGTCAAGTGTGTCGCTGCTGGTGACATGTGCAGTGAGCGGCGCGGGGCGTGCTCACATCTGGTGGCTTGGCTCTGCTGCCCCGGGTGCCGGGGTGGCCTCAGGTCCTTTAATTGATGTTTGTTTCCTCCTTTTATCTATCGTTGTAATTTAGCTAGGCGGCCGATGTGTATTAGTGGAGTTGTGTGGTGTTATCGGGGGAGTGCTGTGAAGATTGGTTGACAAGATGTACTGTGTTGATAGTGGTTGTGCACCTGTAGGCAGGTGGCTGAGAGGGTGTAGTGTCCATCTGTGACATTGTTGATTTCTGCCTTTGTCTGGTTGATCCAGCAAGATTCTTCCAACAGTCTATCAAATTTCGCATTATTGTAGTTGAGAGCGAAAATCGAGAAATTTAATGGTGTGGGATGCGTGGTCATGTGTGTTGCAAAATTGCTGGATGTTGCTCCGTTTTTTATATTTCTTATGTGATCATTGATCCTTGTGTGTAGTTGGCGGCCGGTCTGGCCTACGTATATCTTTGAACACCATAGGCATTGTAGGGCGTATATACAGCCTGTGGTGTGACATAAAACCGGTCTTGTGCGGTAGTTCGTGCCGTTACCGCAGTGTAATAGTCCGTTTTCTACCCGTACACAGACTTGGCATGTTAGGCAGCGGCAGTAAGTGTAGATAAAGTCTTTTGAGAAGATACCGAGTTTGATAGTGGTCACCGATGCTTTGATCTCTTGTTGTATGGTCGTCGGCATACGTGTGATGTGTGTGGTGATGCAGAATTTGCACTCTGTGCATCTGACGGTGGCAGTGTGGTATGTCCATACAGGGTATATCATGATATCATTTGACGGTCTTGGGTGTGAGTGTTCGTCCGGGCTGACAGAGAATCCTTGTATGCGTAGATTTTGTATGAGGTCGTGCGGTGTGGTGAGTTCTGTGTGTTGGTCCCAGGTGTCACATATTAGACAGCGTATTATGTAGATATTGTGTAATTGCTTACAGGACGTTATCTGCTTGTTGATGACATGTACTACGCCTCGGTAGAGGATAAACTTTCTGTCAAGGGCGAGCATGTGGCATCTGACACAGGTGCGGTGGTCTACGTCTTTTTTGCAAAAGAGATGTGGTTTGGTGTTGTTTATATATCTTAATGTTAGCTGTGTGGTGGGACGGCTCACAGTGGTTGCATCGGCCAGTTTGGCGCGTACTAGTAGGTCTCTTATGTTTTTGTCTTTTCTGTATGTTACCAGGAAGTTGATCACAACATTGTATTTCACACTCAGGGATCTGATGATGTTATGCGTTTTTTGGAGTCCGTGTCTGTAAGTGGTGATGAAGTTTGTTGTATGGTATTCTTCCGGACTAGTTTGGGTTTTGTTTTTCAGGAGATCTTCTCCAGTGATGGTGTTGGCCTTCTCGATTTGTGACAATATCATTTTTTCTTCGTATCCGCGTTTCATCAGGTTGTTTTTTAGAATGGTGGTTTCTTTGTTGTAGTCTGATGTAGATGAGCAGATTCGTTTTAAGCGTAATGCTTGGCTATACGCTATGCCTGTTTTCTGGTGTGTTGGGGGGCAGGAGTCTTTTCTGATTTAGAGTTTACGGTCTGTTGGTTTGGTGTATGGTTTAGAAGTGATGCGGCCATCCCTTCTAGTCAGGGTCATGTCCAGAAAGGGGATCCCTTCTGTATTCGCTTCTATTGTGAATTTGATTGTTGGGTGTAGTTGGTTTGCATCTAACAGCAGTTTATCTACGGTGTCTGTGTCGTTCGTTTCGACAATGCAGATGATGTCATCTATGTATCTTCTCCAAAAGGTGATGTTGGGGTGGTCGGCTAAGATTTCTTTTTCGATAGAATGCATGAAAATGTTTGCGTAGGCTGGGGCCATTCTAGTTCCCATTGCTGTGCCCTGGGTTTGGATGTAGTGGTTGCCTTCGAATTTGAAAATATTGTTCTTTAGGACAAGTTCGGCTATATCTCTCACCGGTTTATAGTTTGTGTGTGGGTCCAGTTCTTTGCCGACATCTATAATTGCTTTTAAACCGTCCTCATGGGGTATATTGGTGTAGAGCGAGCAGACATCTAATGACACTAAGTGGCTATTTGGTGATGTGGTCTTGTCTTTAAGTAGGTTTCGCAGGTGGCTAGAGTCCTTCAGGTATGATGGCAGGCTCTTCATTAGTTTTTGTAGTTTTGTGTCCGCCCAGGTGGAGATCCACTCCGTTGGGTGCCCATTGCCACTCATAATTGGTCTACCCGGTGGCGATGTTAGATTTTTGTGAATTTTTGGCAGCATGTAAAATTCTGCTTCTCTACCGTCTGTTTGTGTCATGGCTGATTTTCCTGCCTTTGATTGTATAAATATTGTAATATAAGATATATTGATATTTGTCACCACCATACGTGCTCACCTGGCATATTCATACATGTTGTACATATACAGTCTTATTTACTGGTTCATAAAACATTCAAAAGTCAATAACATATATTTTGCTTAACGTTGCAAGTAATATTAAGCCATTACAATATATAAAAAAAGCATAAAAACAGTATCTATTAATATTAGATACGTGTTCTACAATACATGTATTAAGAGGGAAAAACAACATATATAGCAAAAGAGTGATCACTAATTACAGAAATATTGCTTAGTATGTACATTTTTAAAACTTGATAAAAAGGTGCAGTTTTAATGTTAAGTGGAATTTTCTTCCAATAGTTTACACCGGTATAAGTTAACCTTGTCTTGTGAGTGTAAATGGTTTGATTTAGAGGATATGTTAAAATAATTAGGGAAATTTTTTTTGTATTGAAAATATTCATTTATACGTTGATTGTTGTTGTTATTTAGGCACTTGTACTGATCTATGGTAGTCTATTATATCTGCTAATGGCATCCAAGTTTAGGGAAAAGTATATGACTTCTTGTATTAATATCTTGATCCAATATTATCCTAGTTGCCCTTTTTTGTAGTTTTTTTCTAATGGACCTACATACATTCATGCAAACATCAACGATCATTATAAATACACCCATTGGTCAGCCGTTAACCCATTCAGTGCGGGGAACGTCTTTATCAGAATCTGACGTCAGTAGACGTCAGATTCTGACGTATAAAGACAATCCTGATGTATAATGACGAACATTTTACAAGTCATTGCTTTGTCACTATTTATAGGCCACAACAATGTTTTACTAACTATGAAAACGTTTTGTCGTTATTGTTGTTTTTTTGCTACTGCTGCTCTCGTTGTTGTTGTTGACGTCGTCGTCGTTGTTGTTGTTGTTGTTGTTGTTGTTGTTGTTTTTGTTGTTGATGTTGTTGTTGATGTTGTTGCTGTTGTTCAACAAATACACAAAAATGCAGTCATATTTCTTAACCTTGTTTTTTCACAAATATAATACCAGGTGTACAAGAATGTATTCGTTTTGCAAAGACATCTTTGTCGAAATTCCTCAATAATTGTCTACATTCTTCTACAAAGTTAATGCCAGAATCATAGTATCCGTGTTCTGCAAATATATCTATAATAGGCTGATTTGGACTGTGGTTCATTTCTACAATCCATACTTTCACAGGAATTGACCAATCCATGGTTTTTAACGCTGAATATTCCGCTCCTTCCACGTCCAGAATAAAATAATCTATTTCTTGAAGGCCTGCTTGTTTTAGCAGAGATCCTAGAGGGAGGCACGGGACCTGCATCATAGGTTTATTTCCAGCCTTTAAAAAGGAGTTCATCTTTTCATCTACCAAGTGTCCAATTGCACTGTCGCCAGTAAAATTGATCGCCCCACCAGGACAATCTCCAGCTGCTGCTCCAAAACTTGTGGTGTTAGGGCGATTTTTTAACACGAGTTCGTAATTTACAGGATTAGCTTCAATCAGTAAACCTTTCCAATTCAGATGTTTTTCAAAGAAGAGTGAAATACTAAGGTCGAGTCCATTAAAGGCACCCATTTCTACAAAGGTACCTTTACATTTCAAAGGTTGAGAGAAGAAATGTTTAAAGACAATGAAATCTTCTCCCCCTTGACTGTGGAATGTGTAGGGCTTCTCCAACAAACATTCTGGAATAAACACAAAATAGTGATTTATAAAAGTCAATAGTGCTAGTAATGTATTTATAAATAGAAACGTTTCATTATTAGTTGGCCGAACATTGCAGCAGAATCTGTGTAGTAAAGAAAGAAACAAACAAGATCAATAATTTTACTCAATTCATTTAATTAAAGCGACTCTGTCAGGCCAAAAATATTCAAAAATCATCATTTTCATTATGGCTCCCTAATATGTCCACATTATGTCAAATGTCCATAAACTAGAATTTTAAATTTAGGGTTACTGTGGCAACGTAACAAGTGTACCGAAAACCCCATTTATCAGTTATTCCTCTACTCCGTATTTTTGACATGTATGTCTGAAATTAAATATCGTCCTTATTTCTATTTTAACTGGTAAGTGCGCAACCCAAAATTTTAAAAAGGTAAGCAATTTTAGTCTATGGACATGTTGACATATTATGGAGTCAAAATAAAAATGATGATTTTGGCCTGACTGGGCAGCCTTAACTTATTTGTTAATATGATTAATATTCTTGGAACTGTAATCTTAGAACTAAGATCTCACCTTTCACCTCGGATGGAAACGTGTATTCTTTAAACTGTCTACTTTTTGTCTGGTTGATACTTGACCATTGTTGAGGGAAATTCTTCTTCTTTACATCTTCTGGTTTATTATGTACATTATGTCCATATTGATGCCACTTGAATAGAACTGATAGAAAAGCAACCAGCAACACGGCAATCACAATATTTTCATATCGTGTATATCCAGGCATTGTGACTGGAAGAGAAAAAACAGAACAGAACAGAACAAATTGACGCAACAAGGTGAAATGGACCTCCTACGGCCTATAATCGAAACAATGTGACACCTAGACTTGTCCAACTGTTTTGTAAAAAAAGCACTGGTAATCTAAATACCATTGCAAACAACAACATGACTAGTTAAATTGTCTCATGAATTAAATACAAAATATATTTAAAAAGTACAAAGGTCACAAACAGCAAAGTGACAGATGTGATTGATCTCAACTGAATCCTTATTTTCGCAAATTGTCGCAAAGAACAACGTGGCCAGTCCAACTGACCACAACTAAATACCTGATATAGGTATATTGTCGCAAACAACAAGTGCAAGTGAGGGCTGGAAAAACATCAAAATAAAATAATTATGGACCCATTTCTGGAACAGTTATTGGGGGAGAAAAAAACAAATCTTTTTTGTTTGGTGCGGCCTTTTTGCTTGGTGCGCGCTGATCTAAATCAGATAAACAGCCTAGTGGCCAAAACCGCCTTATTCCTAGTATATAGCAACATTTACGATTTTAGAGACATGTCCAGCGCTGTATAGATTTAGGTCCAAGTCATATATATGCAAGGCATGATTTATTTTAAATAAGATTCACGTCGTGAAATTAAATTTGCGTTATTACGGTTGGATATTTCACAAATGAGAAATGTGAAGTGGCAGCAGAACATTTTTCAAGTTGAAATGAAAGGGGGATATCTGTGTGTAAAGACAGTTTGAAGGCTAAGGTTGGAAAGTGTGATAACATAGTGATAATCAGGTCTTATCTGTTATAGCACATTGTCACCAGGAAATATATGGGTGTAAATAGTGTTTAAAGTAAAAAGAAGAAAAGTGTGATTACGTTGTAACACATTTATAGCACATAATCGCCAATCCTTCACCAGGCTGGACTGGCCGATCTGGTATAAAACATTGGCAAGAGTGCAATATGTCAATTTATAACTCATAATAAAATTCACACTGGTCCATTATTAGCTTTATGCAATAACAATGACAAATTATTATACTTCATTCAAATAAAAATACAGGTTTTGCCCTGAAAACAGCGATGTATTACCTAAAAACGTCTTGTCCTTTCTGGTGACGCTTCAAAAGTGAATCAACTGGGTTTCACAAGAGTGACCCTTTCTAAAACCATGCTGCTTGTCTGAAATTATTTTTTTGTCATCAAAATGCTTTAACATGTGTCTTACCAATACATGCTCCATGAGCTTACAACAAACACATGTCAAGGAGACCGGTCGATAGTTTGAGGCCAGGCCCCTATCACCCTTTTTAAAAATTGGGCTAACGTTGGCAGAGAGCCAATCGTCCGGTAAATTTCCAGTTTGCAATGATTGAGTGAAGAGAGCTGCAAGAACAGAAGCAGACTCTTTCGCTGTCTGTTTTAAAAATATATTGGGGATCTGGTCGGGCCCACTAGCTTTGTTGAGATTGAGCGTGGATAGCTGTTTTTCAACACCCTTAGTTGTAATTTTCAGGTCACCAATTGTAGGGGCAGTGGTATCACCCAACTTTGGTACAGGAATTTTGTGGTCTTCTTTGACAAATACAGATTGAAATTGTTTGTTTAGAAGATTTGCCTTTTGGGTAGGGTCACTATGTAGTTTACCTTCTGCCTTAATAGGGGCCACCCCATTATTGTCATTCCTCAAGGACCTAATGTGTGACCAAAATGGTTTTGTATGTTTGTTTTCTAAAGCATCAGATAATTTACTATTTACGTGATGTCGATGTGATCGCTTCAAGTGGTGATTTGTGTTTTTTTTTGACATTCCGGTATTTCTGCCAATCATTTGTGTTACCGGTGAGTTTTGCTCTGTTATATAATTTTTGTTTGAGTTTAACCAAAGATTTAGCCTTTTTATCAAACCAAGGTAAATTGTACCGGGTAGATAGCTGTTTAGATGGTACATATTTTGATAACATTGACTGAACATGATTTTTAAATAAAGTCCGATTTGTATTGACTGATCTTAGTGTATGGTTTTTCAGAAAATCAAAGCCAAATTTTGCTGTGTCCTTTTGGATCTGATCCCAGTTTGCCTTAGAAAAGATGTTAATTTTTCTAGGTTTAGGTCTTGAATAGATAGGACGGATGTCAGTGTCAATCACTGCCATGCCTTCATGATCTGACATGCCTGGGACCACTGCTACACTCTTTACTAGAGAAGGGTTGGTGGTAAGATATATATCTAGGGCTCTACCCCGACGTGTAGCTTGTTGTTGGACATTTGTTAGTGAACAATTATTTGCAAGATCTAGAAGCTTTTGATTAGGAGCACGGTCGTAAGCATCTGGTTTTACTGTGCTAGAACCCAATCAACATCACCACAGTTAAAATCCCCAGCAATTACTAAATTTTGTCCTGGTTGAGTGATTTTTTCAATAGAATTTTCGAGGTCGCACAATGGGTTCACACCACTACCAGGTGGTCGATAAAAACTACATATATGGAGTGGCTTCTCACCTGGAAGCTCAACTCTCGCCCAGACCTGCTCAGAGTCGACTCTGTTGACAACATAGCCATCTCTAATTGCCATCAGGACCCCCCCTCTGTTTGACGTCCTGTCCTTGCGGTATGTGTTTGCAACGTATTGTGGAGGTAGGACTTCAGATGTGAAAATGTTGTTCGTAATTTTAGTCTCACAACCAATAATCACATCAGGCTGAAGATAATCACAGGCTGATGGCATTGCCGCTTTTTTGTCCCTGAGTCCGTTTATGTTTACTACTAAGGTTCTCCAGTTTTTCTTTTTAGGAGGAGCCGAGGACAAAGATTAACTTTGCGTCGGAGTACCGGTACCACTATTGGTTGATCTTTTTCTTGAATCTGGTAAACTATTAGGTGTATTCAGGAGTGAATACATTCAGGAGTGAATACAGAGTCCACAGATGCTATGCTTGAATTTAAAGGTGCAAGTGAGTTGTGAAGTTCAAGGTTATATGATTGAAATAGGGATGATTTTGAATTTGTGAAATTACATCTGTTACATATCCAGGATACATTTGAATCCTGTATGTTTTCAAAGGAACTAGTGTTTAAAGATAAACAAGTTTTGTGGAACCACACCTCGCAATTGTCACAACATACAGCCGCCTGTCCCCAGGTGACTCCAGACTCACAATAAGCACATAGATAAATGGATTTATCCCTCACTGTAATTTCTTTGGTTTTGGTTGTGCCCTTAGGGCCAGGATTAGCGTGTATATCCCCACTTAGAAGTAGGGTTAACATAACAAGGAGTCGTTTACGACTGACATACTTGCTGTTTGGCTTTATAATTGCAAAATTTTTTTTTACACTGGTGAAAATATTCAGTAGTTGTTTCGTCTGGACCACATCCTTCAGATCGGTATCAAAGATGGATAATTTTGTAGGATGAGTCATTTCAGTGTCATTGACAACCCGTGGGTCATGGAAAATGTGATCACTTTTATGTTTAAAAAGAGTATGCAGAAACAGAATTGAAAAAATGAGTACTATGATACCAAGCATGGCCACAAAGCCAAAATTGGGTGATGAGGTCATGGTTAGTTACCTGTTTTTTGTACTTTTCGCAACTGTTTGTCACAGGCCTTGAACACAAAACAGTGGCGTAGGCCAGTATTTGGTGCAAGGAGGTGGAAAGTGCAGACACAACAGGATTACAATTTACATCATTAGGCTAGATTTACAGAGATGGATAAATCTTCGCCCCAGGGTCGACTCTGGGTTCGGGTATACACAACACGGAGATGGACCTGTTAGCAAAAGAATACCTTGTTAGCTGAAGTCCTTTACTGTCCTGACTGGCCTATGCCGATGCCATGGCATATGAGAATTTATAAATTTTAAAATAAACAAAAGACTCCTCTTGAAGATATATTAAGTGAGTCTTTTAGGTAAAAACAATAGCCCAAGTATTCTAGGCCTTTACAATACTACAATTTGCATAAAAAACATTCAGAAAATATCATACAGGGATGGAACGATTTCAAGTCTAGCTGACCGTTTGACTGATGACAGGTGGTCTGTTTACTTTCTGGTCAACAAACAAAATGGCACAAATAAAACATATTTAGCAGTACAAAAAACTGTCGAGCCCTGCATGTGTTCATGCTCGACTACCTTACCGACCAGTTTGGGAAGTTAGTAAGGTGATTAAAAAAGGATATTTTTCAAATGAAGCCTATATTGTGGTGATCGAAGCAGGAATCTTTTTGAAAAGCGTCCGACGACCACTCATGCGCGCTCTCTTACTGTCTCACTGACCGGACCAGACCTAACAAATAACTTTGTTGGTGTTTTGATGAGGTTTCGGGAAGAAAAAGTTACTGTCACAGGAGACATTGAACAGATGTTTTTCAATTTTGAGGTTAATAAGAAACAAATAAATTTTTTGCGGTTCTTGTGGTTCCAAGATAGCAATATAGAAAAACCAATAATTGAATACCGCATTCGTATGCATGTGTTTGGAAATGCTCCTTCTCCAGCTGTGGCAACCTTAGGCCTGAGAATGTCGGTGTGTGATCATGATTCTGACTCCACTCAGTGTGACAAAATTTGTGAAGAACAGTTTTTATGTGGATGATGGCCTAGTATCTCTACCAGATGTAGATCTAGCTGTAAACTTAATGCTGGGAACACAGCAAAGGTTACGTGAGGGAGGCAACCTCATACTTCATAAGGTAGCTTCCGACGATGCAAATGTCTTGGCCAGATTCCCTGAGGAGAACTTAGCAAAGGAAATAAACTTTGATACTGAATTACAAAGGAGTCTAGGCTTGTCGTGGGACATGTCGAGTGACACATTCACATATCAGCTAAATAATGCAGACAAGCCGTACACCAAAAGAGGCATTTTATCCACTGTCAATAGTGTCTTCAATCCTCTTGGATTTGTCGCTCCTGCAAGGAAGGCTGATAATGAGGGCGGCAATGGCAGAAAGTAAACTTGACTGGGATGAACTATAACCCAGAGGCCTGCAAGACGAGTGGGAAACATGGAAAGAATCTGTGAATGAGCTCCAACAAAGTGAAAAACGTGAATTATATGTCTTTTCAGACGCTTCAAAGGAAGCTATAGGAACTGTTGCCTATATTAAGCTGTATGATATAAATCAAGCATCTAAGGTAGGGTTTGTTATTGGCAAATCCAAAGTGGCACCACTACATGGTCACCCCATTCCACGCTTGGAGTTATGTGCAGCTGTACTTGCTACAGAGTTGGCTACCTTCATTAAGACCCATTTGTCTATACCATTGGACTCAGTTTCATTTTATACTGATAGTCATGTCGTCCTGGGATACATAAACAATGAGACGCGTAGGTTTCATGTCTACGTTGGTAAATGTGTTGACAGAATTCGTAGATCG
The DNA here is from genome assembly GCA_964017125.1 of Flabesymbios commensalis. Lineage (NCBI taxonomy): Eukaryota > Metazoa > Annelida > Polychaeta > Terebellida > Flabelligeridae > Flabesymbios > Flabesymbios commensalis. Next base: position 85,723 of record OZ024904.1, on the reverse strand, counting down.
TCTTTAAAGACACAGTGGTATTATGTGCCTACCAACCTTAATCCAGCAGATTTGGCTACTAGGCCAGCCAGCACACAGAAGCTGAAAACCAGTGCATGGCTACGAGGACCATTTGAATTTCTCAAGCAGAATGTTAATAAGCCAGAACAGTACGAGTTAATTGAACCTATCAAGGATAAAGAGGTCCGCCCTCAAGTCAACCATCAAGACCCACCTTCAGCAGAGATTGGGATCTGATAGGTTTAGCAAATTCTCTTCTTGGGCAGCGTTGAGAAGAGCTATTGCAAATTTAAAATACTTTGCAGCAAAAAGACAAAATTGTGATGAGTCAAAACTATCATTTCACAAAGAAGCAGAACTACTGATCATGAGAGAAATTCAACAGGATGTCTACGCAAGAGAACTAAGTTGCTTGCAGGGTGAAAAACTTCTTCCGAAGGACAGCTCATTGATAAATCTCCCCCCATCACTTGACAAAGATGGGTTGCTGAGAATTGGCGGTCGACTTGAGAACTCTGATCTGTCTGAAAAAGAAAAACATCCATATATAATACCAGGAAAAAGTCACATCGCTAGGTTGTTGGTGCTTCATCATCATGAGAATGTTCGCCACCAAGGCCGCCACCTAACAGAAGGCTCAATTCGTTCAGGTCGGTTGTGGATAACCGGTGTAAAAAGATTGATAAACTCACTCTCTAGAAACTGTGTGGGGTGTATCAAGTTACAAGGAAAGCCTCTACAACAAAAAATGGCTCCTCTTCCAGCTGATCGTCTCACGCCTAGTCCCCCATTCACATATGTGGGAGTTGACACATTTGGCCCTTGGTCCATTGTTACACGCCGTACCAGGGGAGGTAGTGCAGACTCAAAACGATGGGCCATTATCTTCTCATGTTTAGTATCAAGGGCTGTACATATTGAAGTGATAGAAGATATGTCATCATCATGTTTTATCAATGCCCTGAGGAGATTTGTGGCAATTAGAGGTCCAGTTAAGGAGCTGAGATCCGACAGGGGTACTAATTTTGTTGGTGCAACAGATGACCTGAACATTGCAGCGATAAATGTAGAGGATAAGCACATTGATAAAGTTCTAATTCAGCATGGGGTTATTTGGAAATTTAACGCTTCTCACGCTTCGCACATGGGCGGAGCTTGGGAACGAATGATCGGACTTGTAAGAAGGATTTTAGATTCCATGTTGTGTGATGTCACTACAAAACATCTTACTCATGAAGTGTTGTGCACGTTTATGGCAGAGATATGTGCTATAGTAAACAGCAGGCCCATATTGCCTGTGTCAAATGATCCCGATTCACCCACTATTCTGTCACCCAATGTGCTTCTCACTCAGAAGGTAAACAATGACGTGCACGTAAACACGTGTGGTATAATGACTCTTACGAGATAAGTAGGATAGAATTGGTGAAGTTTAAAAATAAATACAGACTAACAAAAAAAATATTATCTTGGGAAAATCTATTAGGAAGTACAAAAAGGAAATAAATAAAGCATTCAACAATTATAAGCAGAAAGTATTAAATAAAATTCGTGTCCTGAAGACAACCAATCCTAGAGAATATTGGAATCTAATAAATGAACAGAAGTCTCAAAAACGTTTAATGATATATCGTTGGAAGTCTTCCATGATCATTTTAAAAATGTGAATCAGGCTGAAATAATTGAAACTGAAATATATATTCCAGAAGAAAACGTGGATCCTTTTTTTAATAACCATGTAATGACAGGTGAAATGTTAAAATTGGTACGAAAGTTAAAAAATAATAAATCAAGTGGCAGCAACATGTTTTAAATAAATTTCTAAGGTATTCACCATTTAAAATAATTTATATGATAGTCAGACTTGTTAATGTATATAAGTTACTGGTATATTTCCAGAACAGTGGAGCGTATGTATTATAAAACCACTGTACAAAAACACAGGCGCGAGAGATAATCCTAACATTATCGCGGTATAACTATTTAATGTTGCCTTGGTAAGCTTTTTTCCATTTTTTTAAACAGTAGGGGTCAATCAAATAATAGTTCCAGAGCAAGCAGGTTTTAGATCTGGCTTCTCAACAACGGATCACATGTTTGCTTTAACATCTTTAATTGATATATATTTATTTATACAAAAAAGATTATATTGTTGTTATATCGATTATACCAAAGCCTTCGACGCAATAAGTAGGTCTATGCTATGGTAAAACTATTAAAATGTAATATTTCAGGAAAAAAAATTCGAGTTGTATATAACATGTATAAATCAGCCAAATTATGTGTAGCCATAAATGCTTCATTGACAGATAATGTTTCATGTCTTATCTGGGCTCGACAGGGTTTGACATGGGTTTAAAATAAATACGTGATTTAGCAACACACATCTTTGCGCTCTTTTAAAATTATATATTTTACTGTATGCAGATGACACTGTCCTATTGGCTGCATCGCCAAAGATTTACAAAACTCGATCTATTTGTTGGAGGAATACTGCCATCTGTGAAAACTAAAAATAAATGTGTCAAAATCAAAGGTTACTGTCTTCTCGAGAGGTAAATTTTAGCAAAAAGAATAACACACTGCCATCTTTGGATTGAGGTTTATTCCGACATGTTTCGCTTTAAAGCTTCATCAGGGCAATAGGCAGAGACACACATGACAAACTGGTTTTCTTAAGCCTGCAACATTGTGACATCACAAGTGTTGCTAGGTAACCGATCTATAGTGAGTTTTAAACAATGAAATAAATTACCTATATGACGTTATATCATAAATGAGTGGTAGTCAAGTAAAATGTTGATTTTAACAGAATAAATGCCCTATTTTAAAATTATGTAGAAATTTGTTTATTAGTAATCGAATAAAAACGTTATGATTGTAGATCCAGGCGTACGATGGTGCGGATGAATAATGCGGAGTAATAAAGCTGTTGCGGATGAAAGTCCAGAAAATTGGCGGAGAGGCTAGAGGCGGCCTTGGAAGTGATACATAGAAATTTTTATAAAAGAGATTTTATATAAGTCAGCACAGTGCGGATGTGCGCCCAGGATGGCCACGCGCGCGTGGTAAACAATTATGATGACAATATATGGTACTGCACTGGGGGCTGGGTGCCTCGGGGGGTCGTGCGGGCGTGCAGACCCTTTGGTGCCACAATGTTGTAGGCTTAACAAAACCAGTTTGTCATGTGTGTATCTGCCTATTGCCCTGATGAAGCTCTAAAGCGAAACATGTCGGAATAAACCTGAATCCAAAGATGGCAGTGTGTTATTTTTTTTTATAAAATTTACCTCTCGAGAAGACAGTAACCTTTGATTTTGACACATTTATTTTTAGTTTCCACAGATGGCAGTATTCCTTCAACAAATAGATCGAGTTTTGTAAATCTTTGGCGATTCAGCCAATAGGACAGTGTCATCTGCATATAGTAAAATATATTATTTTAAAAGAGCGCAAAGATGTGTGTTGCTAAATCGCGTATTTATTTTAAACCCATGTCGAACCCTGTCGAACCCAGATAAGACATGAAAAATTATCTGTCAATGAAGCATTTATGGCTACACATAATTTGGCTGATTTATACATGTTATATACAACTCGAATTTTTTTTCCTGAAATATTACATTTCAAAAGTTTTACCATAGCTTAGACCGACTTATTGTGTCGAAGGCTTTGGTATAATCGATATAACAACAATATAATATTTTTGGTGTTACTTAAATATATCTCAATCAAAGATGTTAAAGCAAACATGTGATCCGTTGTTGAGGAGCCAGATCTAAAACCTGCTTGCTCTGGAACTATTATTTGATTGACCCCTACTGTTTAAAAAAATGGAAAAAAGCTTACCAAGGCAACATTATATAGTTATACCGCGATAATGTTAGGATTATCTCTCGCGCCTGTGTTTTTGTACAGTGGTTTTATAATACATACGCTCCACTGTTCTGGAAATATACCAGTATCTAATATACATTAAAAAGTCTGACTATCATATCAATTATTTTAAATGGTGAATACCTTGGAAATTTATTTAAAACATGTTGCTGCCAATTGATTTATTATTTTTCAACTTTCGTACCAATTTTAACATTTCACCTGTCATTACATGGTTATTAAATAAAGGATCCACGTTTTCTTCTGGAATATTTATTTCAGTTTCAATTATTTCAGCCTGATTCACATTTTTAAAATGATCATGGAAGACTTCCAACGATATATCATTAAACGTCTTTGATACTTCTGTTCATTTATTAGATTCCAATATTCTCTAGGATTAGTTGTCTTCAGGACACGAATTTTATTTATTACTTTCTGCTTATAATTGTTGAATGCTTTATTTATTTCCTTTTTGTACTTCCTAATCGATTTTCCCAAGATAATAATTTTGTATTAGTCTGTATTTATTTTTAAACTTCACTCATTCTATCCTACTTTATTTCGCAAGAGTCATTATACCACACTTGATGTGCGTGTTTACGGGCATGGGGCTTCTTGGGACCAGAATGGTCACAAGTGGACGCTAACATATTTATCCCACATGCAGTTGTGTGGAACACAGAGTTGATCTCGTCGACCACCTTATTGATAATGCTTTGATCTATAACACACTCATTATCCGTACCTTTATTATGAAGTTCGACAATGATGTCAGAAATATTAATATCGTCCAACGACTGTTGAAATTCATCAATAGTGTAGTGCAATCAGTCGGCTGCGTGACATGGTCGTTGTTTTGGAAAATGGCTATCGAGTTTTTATATTTAAAAGTTGTCTTGACGGCACAATGTATATCACACAACATTGGGTCGTAATATTGTACAATAAAACTATCTGTGTAAGTAAATATAGACGGTGAACAAATCACATAGCCAAGTACACTGACATTATAACAAGTAGCTTTCCCTTGTAGAGCATCATTATCAAATTGACCATTTACTATGTACATATTAACTGACTTACACCACCCTAATAATCTTTTGTCATAGGTATTGAAAACTTTGTCTATACTCACGCTCTTCTCCTGTACATTAAATCTATTTAGCGTTAACATTTCACAAGTAAATCCAAATTCACTTAAAAAAAAAAATCTTGTCTTATCACCTAGATAATATAGGCCTAGTTTATCGTTTCTAGTCAACTGTGGGTCGAGAAAAGTCATGTCTTGTGTCTTTTAGATAATTTGACCAACATTTCAAACACACAAGATGGCAGCCGTTTTTTTCATTTATGACATACTATTATAGTATAGTTAGTAAACTGAGAAAAATGTAGCCGAAATTATTTCTTACAGTTAAGACTGATAAATATTGATTTTACTTTTAATATTTTGAGCAGGCAAAATTGAAGATGGTCGTCATTATCTTCTGTAAGAAAAAATACTATAGGCCTATGTTGGTCTAAATCGATATATTGCCTATTCTCAAATGACATAGTGACTTACTGATACTTCAGTCCAGCAAACGTATTTTGTATGCCACTTTCATGGTTTTGTATTTATGGTTTAATTGTCACAACTAGTTGAATTGTCTCATGAATCAATTAAAAAATATATTTAACAAGTACAAATGTCACAAACAACAAAGTGACATGTGAAGCTTTTGAAAAATAATATATTCTATTTTTGAACATCAACTGCTCAAAGAGATAATCCATATGGTTGTTTTTTCTAGGCTAATATGATTTCTGCTTTAAATCAGGGCGGGAAAAAAAATCAAATAAAAAAAAATATGGACTTATACCTGGAACAATTAATGAGGGCGATGAAAAAACAAAACTTTTGACCCGTTTCTGAAAAAGTTAATTAGGGCTGGATTAATGTCTTTCCTAAAATATATATTTTTTTCGGAAATTTGCAACCACCCAATACACACGAGCGCTGGGGAGAAAATAACAGGTGGTAACCACCCAATGCGCGCGTGCGCTGGGTGGAAAAGAACAGTTGGTAACCACCCAATGCACGCGCTGGGCACAAAGGAACAAATTGGCAACCACCCAATGCGCGCGCTGGGCAGAAAAGAACAGGTGGTAACCACCCAATGCACGCGCGCTGGGCAGGAAAGAACACGTGGTAACAATCCAATGCGCACTGGGCAGAAAATAAGAGGTGGTAACCACCCAGTGGGCGCGCGCGCTGGGCAGTAAAGAACACGTGGAAACCACCCAATGCGCGCGCTGGGCAAAAAATAAGAAGTGGTAACCACCCAGTGCGCGCGCTTGGCAGAAAAAAAACACGTGGCAACCACCCAATGCGCGCACTGGGCAGAAAATAACAGGTGGTGACCACCCAGTGCGCGCGCGCTGGGCAGGAAAGAACATGTGGCAACCTCCCAATGCGCGCGCTGGGCAGAAAATAAGAGGTGGTAACCACCCAATGCGTGCGCTAGGCAGAAAAGAACACGTGGCAACCACTCAATGCGCGCTTGGCAGAAAATAAGAGGTGGTACCCACACAGTGCGCGCGCGCTGGGCAGAAAAGAACATGTGGCAACCACTCAATGCGCGCGCTGGGCAGAAAATAAGAGGTGGTACCCACCCAGTGCGCGCGCGCTGGGCAGAAAAGAACACGTGGCAACCACTCAATGCGCGCGCTGGGCAGGAAAGAACACGTGGCAACCACTCAATGCGCGCACTGGGCAGAAAATAAGAGGTGGTACCCACCCAGTGCGCGCGCTGGGCAGAAAAGAACACGTGGCAACCACTCAATGCGCGCACTGGGCAGAAAATAAGAGGTGGTACCCACCCATTGCGCGCGCGCGCTGGGCAGAAAAGAACACGTGGCAGCCATCCAATGCGGGCACTGGGCAGAAAATAAGAGGTGGTAACCACCCAGTGGGCGCGCGCGCTGGGCAGTGAAGAACACGTGGAAACCATCCAATGCGCGCGCTGGGCAGAAAATAAGAGGTGGTAACCACCCAGTGCGCGTGCTTGGCAGAAAAAAAAAACGTGGCAACCACCCAATGAGCGCACTGGGCAGAAAATAACAGGTGGTAACCACCCAATGCGCGCGCTGGGCAGGAAAGAACATGTGGCAGCCTCCCAATGCGCGCACTGGGCAGAAAATAAGAGGTGGTACCCACCCAGTGCGCGCACGCTGGGCAGGAAAGAACATGTGGCAACCTCCCAATGCGCGCGCTGGGCAAAAAATAAGAGGTGGTAACCACCCAATGCGCGCGCTAGGCAGAAAAGAACACGTGGCAACCACTCAATGCGCGCGCTGGGCAGAAAATAAGAGGTGGTACCCACCCAGTGCGCGCGCGCGCTGGGCAGAAAAGAACACGTGGCAACCACTCAATGCGCGCGCTGGGCAGGAAAGAACACGTGGCAACCACTCAATGCGCGCACTGGGCAGAAAATAAGAGGTGGTACCCACTCAGTGCGCGCGCTGGGCAAAAAAGAACACGTGGCAACCACTCAATGCGCGCACTGGGCAGGAAAGAACACGTGGCAACCACTCAATGCGCGCACTGGGCTGAAAATAAGAGGGGGTACCCACCCAGTGCGCGCGCTGGGCAGAAAAGAACACGTGGCAACCACTCAATGCGCGCACTGGGGAGAAAATAAGAGGTGGTACCCACCCAGTGCGCGTGTGCGCTGGGCAGAAAAGAACACGTGGCAACCACTCAATGCGCGCACTGGGCTGAAAATAAGACGTGGTATCCACCCAGTGCGCGCGCGCGCTGAGCAGAAAAGAACAAGTGGCAACCACTCAATGCGCGCACTGGGCAGAAAATAAGAGGTGGTACCCACCCAGTGCGCGCGCGCGCTGGGCAGAAAAGAACACGTGGCAACCACTCAATGCGCGCACTGGGCAGAAAATAAGAGGTGGTATCCACCCAGTGCGCGCGCGCGCTGAGCAGAAAAGAACACGTGGCAACCACTCAATGCGCGCACGTGGCAGAAAATAAGAGGTGGTACCCACCCAGTGCGCGCGCGCTGGGCAGAAAAGAACACGTGGCAACCACTCAATGCGCGCACTGGGCAGAAAAGACCAGGTGTTTTTTGTTTGGTAATGTGCGGCCTTAACCCTTACAACGCTGAAATATTTTTGTATAATTGTACATCATAGGTGTCTTTGTCTTCCCGCTTCATTTGAATACCTAAAGTCGATATCCGCACTGTAAGGGTTAATCTAATGCGAGCTGATCTAAATCCAAGTGGCCTAATTACTAGCAGCATAAAAACCTAGTGACCTTATTACTAACAACATAAAAACCTAGTGACCTTATTACTAGCAACATAAAAACCTAGTGGCCTTATTACTAGCAACATTAAACCTAGTGGCCTTATTACTAGCAGCATTAAACCTAGTGACCTTTTTACTAGCAACATTAAACCTAGTGGCCTTATTACTAGCAACATTAAGCTTGGTCGCTTATTACTAGCAACATTAAACCTAGTGGCCTTATTACTAGCAACATTAAACCTAGTGGCCTTATTACTAGCAACATTGAAACTTATGGCCTCAAAACTAGCAACATTAAACCTAGTGGCCTTACTACAAGCAACATTAAACCTAGTGGCCTTATTACTAGCAGCATTAAACCTAGTGACCTTGTTACTAGCAACATTAAACCTAGTGGCCTTTTTACTAGCAACATTAAACCTGGTGGCCTTATTACTAGCAACATTAAACATGGTGGCCTTATTACTAGCAACATTAAACCTAGTGGCCTTATTACTAGCAACATTAAACCTGGTGGCCTTAATACTAGCAACATTAAACCAAGTGGCCTTATTACTAGCAACATTAAACCTAGTGGCCTTACTACAAGCAACATTAAACCTAGTGGCCGTATTACTAGCAACATTAAACCTGGTGGCTTTATTACTAGCAACATTAAACCTAGTGGCCATATTACTAGCAACATTAAACCTAGTGGCCTTATTACTAGCAGCCTTTACGATTTTAGAGACATTTTCATCCATGTATAACTTTAAAGCGACACAATCAGGCTAAGATCATCAAAAACTCGATAATTTTTTTTTGGTTCCTTAATATGCTCATATGATGTAAACATGTCCATAGACTAGAACTGCAAAAGTTTTTTAATTTTTGTGCTGCGCATTTACCAGTTAAGCGAGATATAGAGATGGAATTCCTGCATTTCCTATTTTAGACATGCATGTCCAAAATAAGAAATAAAGGAATATGTTGAATAACCTCACTGTGGTCGGTTTGGAAAATCAATGCTATTTTTTCTCATTGATATTGAGAGCATTTAAGGTAGTATTTACGGGTACGCATATTGTTACGTTCGCACAACATAATTATCCAATATCTGTTCAGGTAAAATATCGTGACAAACAAATAATATGTCATACCCAAACAATATAATTTATTGTGTGAGAAACAAAATGATATTGTGGGCAGAAATCGAAAATCGGCAAAATACAATACCTCTTCGGATTAACTTATTTTTTTTGTTGGAATTAGTAACTTGTGATCAAGTATCTATTAGTCCATGGACACAGTCACCATGATGTGCACTTTGGTATAAACTCACGAAATTTGGCACAGGGACTCCCTATAATACACTTTGTGATATTTTTCGGAGAGGGACAAACACCCTCTTTCATAAGAGGCTTAATTTGCATAAATTCAAAATGGCCGCCATATGATTTGCCGATTATCACATTATACCCCAAAACTTCCGTACAAAAAAAGATAGACAAATGAATAAGGTATCAAAATAATCAGAATTGAATTTGTAATACTGTACAATCACGTATATAATGATAGCAGAAACCTCATTTGCATATATCCATGATGGCCGCCATGTGATTTGCCGATTATCACATTATACATCATAACTTTGGAGCAAATAGAGATAGAAACATGTATTATGTGTCAAAATAATTAGAATTGAAATTATAATACCGTGTATGTATTTGGTAATCGTCATAATGATATTTTGCATCAATTAAAGATGGCCACCATCTGATTTACCAATCATTACATTATGCAATGATCACATTTTGCATCGTTACTTGGGAACAAATGAAAAAAAAACTTTGTGCCAAAATAATCAGGACAGATATTTCAATATCGTTTATTTATTATGATAATAGCAAACTGCTAATCTGTATAAATTCAAGATGGCCGCCATATGATTTACATATTATCACATTATCTCATACACATTGGAACAAATGGAGATGGAATCATGTATGATGTGTAAAAATAGTCAGGGTTGACATTCCAATACCGTGTATACATCCGTGTAAATATGTATACTATGTATTTGTTATTATGATAAAAACAAAAGGCTAATTTGCATAAATTAAAGATGGCCGCAGTCGTATTTGCCAATCACCACATTTTGCCTCATAACTGTGGAACAAACACACAATAAAATACATCAGAATTACTTTTGAATACTGTGCAGTTACGTCTCATTTACATAAGTTAAAGAAGACCGTCGTCGGATTTGTCGGCTACTTTTTTGCCTCTTATTATCTTTGAAAGAAATCAACAGCATCCTGCAGTCGATTTGATGATTTTAATTGAATCTGTACCTTTGTATCCCCTTGTAGGCAGCAAAAATAAAAATATATTTTGCTCTCATTTCAGTTAAAATAGACCATTTAAGGCACTAAAATGTAAAAATCTGTTTTTTTTCTCCAGGGGGAGGACCCCCAGACCCCCCACCCCATTGGACCCCCCCCCCCCACTCAAACATTCTTGGCGGAAACCCTGGAACATAATAGTGCCTTGGGGCACTCTTGGCCCATTTGGTCCAGTTATGGGTACTGGGTTCCGGGTTTAAATCCCAGCCGGGCTGAGAATAATCAATGTTCCAAACTGTTCAAAGGCTTAGAAAGTGCAGCGCCGTCTATGGTAATGGTATTATGGTATTCAAAAAGGCGTCATTCTGTCTATATTGCCATGATTGTGCATAGACGACGTAAAGCACTATTCTCTCTTTCAATCCTGAGTCAATATGAACTTTATCTGAGCTGACGCTATCTATAACACCTTGCTAGGTCATATTACACAAGAATTTATGAATACATCTGTGTATGTTCCCCCTAATACTATAATATCAAGCTTTCACACCAACCTGCCATGGTGGACCGTGCTTTTCTATGTGAGCCATTAGGTGCTTTACAATAACATATTCCAGTACCTTAGAACTCATGCTGGTAAAGGTCTGTAAATACTCGAAATATTTGTGAGACTCTTATTGAAAATCTTATATTAGCTGTAAGCGACACACGATTGCTAGGATATAACATATTGTGCAACTGTGCAGTCAGTACTAAGCCGTGGTTCAAAGGTATAGACAATTTGGAAACTGGTCAGGCTCGATAAACAGGAAGACCTCCAATTGAGACCTCTAATTGAGATGCTGGTCCGCTCTGGTCATCTCAGTACGTGAAAATGGATCATTGATCAGGCTAGTTAGCCGTATCAACTGTAGTTTCCATTTGACTTAATAAAGGCGATGCCAATATTGTCTTTGTAGAGAGATTAATATCTTTCGTAAAAGGTTTATGTCTGGATCCCCGAAGGAGCAAGTCAGATATTAGCGTGGAAATGGCATATATATACACATCTGAGCACTCGATTTCCCCTTCAGCCTACTTCACGTGTATATTTGATACGAGGTGTATTCTGCATGTTTCCAGCTTGAGAGAAATAGTTGTAGACGCATTATTATGCATATAGATGACATGATGTTGTTGTGGATTTGTCATTCTTCAACATGCTTGGTTGTATAAGCATTATTAGGTGAACTATTTTGAATGAGCTCGCTGCACTACTACTATTTCATGACCTTTTCGGTTGTGGTATAACATCATATTTTCTGTAGTGGGGAAACTGGCAGATACTATGTAAAAACCCTGGAAGACTTCATTGATAGGTGCTACTCAACAGCTTGTCCATAGACATAGTTTTGTGAGGGTGCAAAACGATTTGAATCTATGTATGTGTTTCTAGCACCTGAGTAATCCTTCTGACCATCTCCCAAGAAAGTGTGTAAAGCTCTTCTAAAATGGTGTGGTTGGTGTATGTCCTATTCTTGTAGCCTAGATACATGTAAATGTACCAGGGCTAACCGGCATTTCAAAATGAGCTGTTGTTTAATATCAAACATGTAAAAGTATTGACTGTGTGTGTTTGGTACTAGATGTGCGAATAAATGTTCTTTTGTCACACTAATTTCTTATTTCATCACATTGATTAAAGGAGTAGTCCACGGTGTACCAACAGTGGGTGAAAACAAAGTACCGCACGGATTACAGAGATAAAGCCAACTCAGGAATGACTATAACAGGAACAGACATAGAATGGTCTACGGATTTAAGTAACCATCTAGTCTTGTGGTGGTGTCCAATTGCGTTTATTTTAAAGTAATTTTCAGCTATAATTTACACTTTTTTGCTTATTAATCACGACAATTGAAATTAAACCAGTTGAGCTATAACATAAATGAGTACAGATTCCATCAAAACTACAAAATCGTCTCCAAGAAGTAGTAAATAAGTTCATTTGTTCCAATGTTGTGCTATAAATTGACAAGCTGCAAATCATATGGCGATAAATCAGTTAATTGTTTCCAAAGTTTCCCTTTAATTGATATCTGGAAATCAGAAGCGACTATATTTAATTTTATTTTCATATTTTACACAATTTCTCTAAGGTCATTTTATATTCACTTTTTATACTGATTATACTGTTTTGTAGTGCAGGCGCTGCAACATGTCATCAAACTCGCTACATATAGGTGCCATGAGCACCATCATATTATCATCAAACTTTTTAAGCTGAAAAGCTTAGTGCAACCATGTTGTCATTAGTTTGGTCTTTTTACTTTACTACTTTTACTGTACAAAATAGAGATTTTCTACTATAATTTGTCCCTTAAATGGCCCTACTGGCCGAAAACTGACGTTAACAATTTATTTTACTTACTTACTATATTTAATTTCATGTATATAAAGCTTTTGTTATCATCATGTACAAAATTGCACAGTATTGAAAATATAATCATGGTGCATTTTGACATGTCATACCTGTTGATGACTTTATTTGTTCCAAAATTATGAGGCATATGGCTTAATGTGATATTCTACAAATAAGACGGTGGCCATCTTGAATTTATACAAATTAGTTTTCTGTATCATAATACAAGTAATTTTGCAGTATTTCAAATTCAGTAGTTCAATTGTGATGTATTTTGACACTTCACATGTGTGTATATCTTTATCTGTTCCAAAGTTATCAGGTATGAGGTGATAATGAGCCAATCATATGGTGGCCATCTTTAATTTAAGCAAAGTAAAGTTTGATATCAGCATAATACGTATATACACAGTATTGCACATTTAATCCTGATTATTTTGACCCTTTATACGTGTGTCTTCTTTTGTTTGAAATTTATGAAGCATATAATGTGATAATCAGCAAATTAGATGGCGGCCATCTTTGAATCTGCAAATTAGATTTCGACTATCATCATCTATTTATTTGCAAATTATTTAAATTCAGTCCTGATTACTTAGACACAATATACATGTTTGTGCTGTCATTTGTTCCAAAGTTATGAGGCATAATGTAATAAGCGGCAAATTGGATGGCGGCCATCTTGGATTTATGCAAATTAGGCCTCTTGTGTTGAAGGATTTTTGACCCCCTCCGAAAAATATTACAAAGATATTTTAAGGAGTCTGTGTGCAAAGTTTCATGAGTTTATACCAAAGTGCACACCAGGACCCAAAATCGGGACTGTGTCCATGGACTATATAGGCCAGGATCAACCTAGTTGGAATATGGTATGATTATAGTGTTTCTAAGCTTTAAAATGGTACATATTATATTACCTGGAGGTGTACTTGGTTTGTTATATTGTTGTCTTCTTAAACTTGATAATTCATTTGATAGTTTACATGCAACAATTAAATGTTATATTGATTAACAATTAAATGTTATATTGATTATAATACCACGCCTTATGATAACACATGGGTCATTCGGTGTCAATGGTGACAAAGTTGGTGTTCCAAATTTTAACCATATACTGTCCTGAGTAGCCTACCTAGAACACATTTTAAAAACATGTCTATGAAAATGTGTCTGTAATTCGCAATTTTATACATGGAGGGAGGAAGCGTAGTGTAAATCGCCATATTATTGTATTTTCGATCTGTTGTCACATACCCCTGCTTGTAATACGATGCATTTTGGTGGCTGGGAAATGCGATTGAGGTAGATTAAGACAACACTTATATGCCCATTAATTGTGTGCATCCAAAGGGTCCAACAAACACTTTCACATGGCTAGAACAGAGGGATCAGCGCTGGGTACCATCGCTATGCTCTGGAACACCTCCATCAACTTTGTTCCCGCTTGAATAAAACTTAGACAAATACTCAGAAGGAAAATAGGGATTATAAGCTCAGTCCCGCCTTATCATGATTATAATTATATCCCCCAATTTTATGAATTTAGAAAAAGAAATTCCAGACTGAATTATTCTAAAACTACTAATAATAAAAATAGGTAGAAAACTGTAGATCGTAAAAAAATGAGACCTGTATGTTCCACGGCTAGAATTGTATATGATGCCAAATTCCAACAAGTATGTAATTTTTAACTGTTATTCTATAGCAGAATACATCTAAATTTTCAGGGTTGTAGCTTCATTTTTTAAATCTTGATGTATATGAAAACAGGCCAACATACAAGTGCGAGTTTTCTTATGTAACTCTCCCCTTATCTTACAATGGACAATTACAGACACCATTTTATTGACCCCGTGCTGTGGAATAGCCTTACAGTCCGTGTTAAAGACGGCCCGACCGTGTAGTCATTCAAAAACTCTTGTGTTTAAACATCATCGAATTATGTTTAGGACATGTGGATGAAAAACGTACTTGTTTGAGTTTATGCTATGAAAAAGTTATTAGCAGAGGTTATTATGTGTATTTTATTTACCTTCTATGAGTCGGAGTATACGTTTAAATTTTCAGAAGTGTTATCTTTTCCTCCAATCTTTCCCGTCTTCATTTACAAATTGACACGTCAACAGGAAATGCCTGTCTTAGCCTCATATGAGCAAAGAGTGACATCATTGCCAGCCAATCACAGGCCCAGAAAATGTGACTCGTCACCCTTTAACGAAAACAAAAGTAGAACGGCTTCACGCATGTCTAAACACATGTAAATACAAGTCCATGTCCATGTAAAACTATGGCAGTATAAGACATTGTCACATGCACTCAACTATGACCTCACGCCACAATATGACACAAGTGAAACATTGACTAGCTGATATGTATGTGCGGTTATACAACTTGCATCGACTGTGGGAGAATGAATGCCCTCTAGATACATAATTTGTATTCGTGATCTTACTGTATGATGCCAAGCACGTTACCTCTGGGTCACCGAGGCCCCCCACAGTACTGAATCTTTACAAACGTAATAAACATTGTTGTTTCTTTGAATACCAGAGCCTGAGCTAAACCCATGTGATCCGACGTGACAGGCCTCCTCAACTGTGACAAACGCGAGCCAGAAAATTAACAAACTCCTAATAAAATTTTAAAATAACTCCAAAGAAACGAAAGGTATGAAAGGGTGTTTTTTGACTTCTAACGATGTTTGTCACCAGATCTCCGGCTTCCGAGCCGTAGAGTTCTCACTCTAGAATATGCCTTCCCAATTTTTGTTTTCAAAGTTTTGACTGTTGATTTCAGACTACTGATTTAAAATTGATGCAAATTGGCTGTACTTCTTTTGACTACGGCTTGTTATCTTAGTTTAAGTGTTTGCATTTATATTTGTAATATTGAAAGTGCAAAGTCTGAATTCAGAAATCGGCGTTTGACCTAGATGAACGAGCCCAGATGAAGGCACTCAAATGAACACACTCAAAGCCTGGGTGTTTTGAGTGCAGATCACACGCCCTCAGCTTCTATTAAACATATATCGTGTGGTGAGACCAGTAAGCTTAGAGCACTGGGTACCGTCTCGCGGCCGAAGTGAATCGGCAGCACTCGGAGTGTGTGTGTATATAAAGACTTTATTACCATGTCTTTATATACACACACACTCCGAGTGCTGCCGATTCACTTCGGCCGCGAGACGGTACCCAGTGGCTTAGAGGGTGCCCAATAAATCACTGTAATATTAACACACGTTCAGCGCCGGCGACGTGGAGGTTATTCAAGTGATTTTACAAAACAATGTAATCAACTGAAATTAAAACCACATTCCCCTTTAAGTGTGCAGATTACAATTATTTGGTTTAAGATTGTCAACACTAGATAACCCGTCGTTCAGAGTAGCTTCGCTCCTCTAGAACCTCACGAGGCTTGTGGCCTACATGACCATCATTTCATCCCCGTAGGCCTATATCGACGCTAGGCCAGCAATAATCCAACATTGGTTCAACGTCTTGTGTTTAGAGGAAGCGCTTACAGTAGGTTATTTTAAATTGAAATGCCCTATGACCACCCTCTCGGTTAAGGCATATGTGCAAAAGTTGAAGTTGATCCATCAAGGCAAGGTGGTCAACATAGGCATGACATACATACATACATACATACATAGGCATGCATGCATACATCATATCATAGTTTAAGTACAGTTGTAAATACAATTTAGGTACATTAAAAAAAATCACATGTTTACATCATTACAATAAAGTATTATTTAAATAAATAACTATTATTTAATATATAGGCTAATTTCTCAATTTATTGAATAATAGGCGTTATTTATTATATAATCGTTTAGCTATACAAATGCATATTTTATCAATAAATTTACTGGTAATTATTATGACAGTATTATGAAACATTGTAATATTGAATAATATCAAAGTTGATAATACACCCTGGTGTTAAAAAGGTGAAGATAACATAGTAGGCTTGTGAAGAGGGTGTGATGTGGTTCCATGATTTCCCTCCAACTTTACATCACGGCCCAGCAAGTGGAATACGCACGAGGTAATTTTCACACTTTCAGCACAAAGATAATCTGGTAAAAATGACTTTTAGAAAGTTCGGAATTAGAAAAGAAATTAGAAAAGGAATTGGAAATTATTAATTAGAACGGAAATTGAAATAATAAAAATTGAAAATACAAGGAATGGGAATTAGAATGGGAATTAAAAAAAAAGAATTGGAACGGGAATTGGAACTAAAAAAATGGAATTGAACCCAAGTCTGCTAGCAGGCCCATTTTTGTGATCCCAACAGACAAAACAAAAATGCACATATGCCTAGTATTTAAAACTGAAGATGCTGCAATCTTATTTTTAACATTATGGAATAATTATTTTTAGGTTGGTATTCACTAATGTTTATTGATAAAAAGTCCTGACTTTTCAGGTTATTGACCCTTTCAGCGCGGAGACCGTCTTTAGACGTCAGATTCTGACGTCTAGAGATGTTTAACTCTGACGTCTAAAGTTGGTCCCCGCACTGAAAGATTAAAATGGTTATAATGGCCGTGGACCCATAACATAGGTATTCAAATGAAGCGGGAAGAGCTAACTAAGACATGTATGGTATATGTAGGCCTATATAAATATTTATGTCATTGACGGTCCTCGTAGAGATCGTCTCGACCTTTTCCCGGCAACCAAAGTTGAAAAATTAGTTTGGTCCAAATTGGGAAGTTTGTTCTCTAAAAAAAGTGTTTGAGGGTAAAGTGTTTTGAGAACTGTTTAATCTAATTTGAATCTGCCGTTTTAAAAAATGCTTATTGCCAAACTCGATTTTGACCATTTCACATCTAAATCCCAAAACAATACAGTAATTGAAAATATCACAAATCATTGGCACGAATCACAAATATGACACTAAAATCATAAAATCGTTTGAGTGTAGCAAACAAAGATACAATAGTTTATTTATTTTTTTTGACCCCTTTGTCTCTCTGAATCTATATGTTATAATTTGTTTTATTGTAAAAGATGCATTTTGAGGTGAAAATGACCACATTGAGCCGAAGTCACCAAAGTGGGCCGACGTTACAGAAATGTGGGCTGAGGTCACCTGGGCCGAGAAGGCTGTGGGCCGAGATCCTCACTACCCATTTTTATGAAATCAAGTTTTTTTCACTTTGCACGAGATGATAATTACAGGAAGAATTCACATCTCAACGTTAGTAATAATGAAAGGGTTACCTTGGAGCTCAGAAGGATAAACAAAAAACCGTATAATTGATAAAAGTGTTATATGTTACAGGTGACGTCAAGTGACCTGGTTGTCAGGCAAAGACAGAATCTAGAGATGGAAAATAGAAACGAAATACGCGGACTGTTGTTACACACCTGGTGGTGACTCATCGTGATAACAACACATTCTCTGTGTGTCAGGAAGCACGTCATTCAGCCTGTAAATATCAGGTGCGGGGCTTGAGGGATCCATGTGACATGGTGACCGTGAAAGACGGTTACAATGACCACCTGGTTATATCTGACTGGTACAGCAAGCTACACTGGGTGCCTATGTTGGTGGAGGGGGCAGAACTTAAGTTGGGAGCTGTAAGAACCATACAGCTGGAATAAAAGCCATGTGGTATGTATGTGACCAGCATTGGTCAGGTGGTGGTGTGCGGGCTTGAAACTGACCGGCTGTATAAATACAAGAGTGACGGTCAGTGTCTGTGTCACATACAGCTGGTATCAGACATGAAGCCGATGTGGATCACACCACTGTCTGCTGGTGATGGTTATGTCATCAGTGATCGCAGTCACGATCAGATAACGTGGATTAGGGAGGATGGCACCACATCACTTAGTGTACAGCAAGGTGAGGTGAAACCTGGTATGAAGATGGGTCCACCACATGAGCTGGTACATGACAATGACGGTCATATACTGGTGATTGATTATATTTGGGAGCAGGTGTTAGTGTTTGACCAGCGTGGTCACTGTACTGGACAGCTACTGTCTCACCAGGATGGCATCCGGCAGCCTAGACGCCTGTTCCTGGACCTGCAGACTGACACAATTTATGTATCATGTGGTGACCCAATAGGTGATCCAGCACATGTGATGATTTACTTTTATTCTCCAATCTGGCCGCATTAACAACTACATCATCAAAACACAAAACAAACTGACCAAAGCCATAAAGACCTAATGATATGAACTATCTATAGTTAACCTTTGATGTCAAGGACATGAATGGCTTGAAACGGTAACATTCGCAAATGAGCATTTTCTCACATTAAAACGACTAACAGCCCAACGATTTTGATGTATTTTTACATTACATAGTTTATTTATTTGGATTCGAAAGTTATTTTGTGGGTTTTTAATGATTCATTCATAAAACTAATGTTATCTATGCTATGATCTATTGAAAAATAAGCAAACGGGTGAAATCAGACCAAAAATCACAGCAATCACAAATCTACGTTCAATGGCAAAATACTGTGTTAATAAACCTTAAGAAAATGAATTTATATGTCACATATGCATAAAACAGTTAAGGACAGTTAACCACACAAAGACTTAACAAAGAGAACACCGACAGAAGACACATACTATACAGATAAATACACACAAATAGGGACAATTAGACACACAAAGACGTCACAAACAAAGCAATAATAGAAAAAAAAAACATTATATCACACATACTTTCACCGGGAAAGAAATAAACGCATACTTTCATGTTGTTATGGATAATACTATCATTTTAGGAATATTCAACCCATAGCATCCCAGGACCGCAGACCAATGGGCAATTAGCAGCTATTCTGAGTCAGAGTGGTGTTATTTACAACCCGTCGAAAACTAAATCATTAGTATGAGCACACACGCCAAATGGATTTGCAAATAAAATTTTGGTGTAAAAACAATTAAAAAAAAAAGATTATTTATATAAGTACATCAATTAATATAACAGAGCTACAGCATAAAAAGGCATACTATCACAAGATAGGCATGTCAGGGCCAGTTATGTCCGACAAGTACAGAAATGCTTGCCACAAAATATGTCCGCAACATGAATCATCCGCCACAGCATATGTCCGCAAAAAGAACAGTCCGCCCCATAGTCCGGTAACGTGTGACAAATGATGGGGTTACCCGACACAAATCGCAATAGTTATAAAACCTTTTTTATCTGATTTCTAAGTCGTCTGGTAGTAATATTTTAAAAATATACCAAAATTTATTGAGCGGAACATATATTTTTAACGTAAAAACGGCCGCCATAAATGTCTCATATACATCACTTTTTAACTGTTTCTTTGAATTTCGTGTGTGACATATGGTTTCTAAGTGTTTCCTGCATGCCAAGTCCATTTCAGGCACTATTTTATTGATTGTGGGCATATTTGGGTCGTTGGGGTGAAGGTCAAGGTCAAATTGAATTTAAAAGGGACCGATAGATCATGTTCTGAGTGAGTGATTGAGTAATAATTCAACAATGTTGCCATATATCTGTGATATTTTAGTAATGCACAGAACACAATACTTAAGATCAAAACACTTTGTAAATGACTCACTATATTTTGTAAATAGTTTCATTGTTTAGTAGTTTGTAAACACGAGTTTGTGACAGCCTCTGCTTGCAAATGTTTGCAGGAAATGCACAAAAGCGAAAATCTAAAATGGCCGCCACAAATGTCTTGTTAATATAACTTTTGAATGGTTTGTTCAAATGTATTGTGTGACACATCGTTTCTAATGGCTTTCGGTATTTCAAGTTTATTTCTGGCAACATTTCAATGATTTAGGCCATACTAGGGTTGTTTATGTGAAGGTCAAGATCAAATTCAACTTTTAAATAGGCCTAACCTGCGGCATATTCGGAAAGAAAACTGTAACAAAAAATTATTTTGAAATTTTGTGGCTATATTGATTGGTGATATTGAACGTAGGTGCAAAAGAAAAGAGCTGATTTGATTGTACAACACTAAACAAAAGTACAGGCACAAAGTTGTTATAAGGGACTTAACAACAGAGCTAATGCGAAAATAAAGGTCTGGTAATAGAGTTTAAATTAAATCAAACCTTGGGAGGGATGGAATTACCCGCTTACTATTGCTACGCTGGAGACTACATTCGACTCGAAGGTAGCAGAGCTGAGCAATAGGCCAAGGCGTTTCAGCATTAAATTGCTCAGTGACACATACGCAGGGTAAATTGCCCAGGGATGCCCAGAGCCCCTTATGGGGCGAGTGTAAGGAATTCTTAGTAACCCTCCATGCGCAATCTTTAACCCCCATCCCGTCATCAGCTCATTTTTACTTACACACCTTTTTATTTAATGTATTCACTGTATTGCAATATTTTGTATATTCAGATAATAAAAATATATATTGGAATCGATCAATCAAATTACTTCAGGGTTATTACGTTGAAAACATCATAGTTATCCGAACTCTAGGATCCATACATGTACCTGCAGCTGGAAAAAAAAGTGAGGTAGTTAGTTGTCATTGTCATGGATGAAACAAATTTATGCTGGTGGGGGGGGGCTGTAAATATTGTCATTTATATGATGTATAGGAAATAACCCGGTCACAAATTGCTCACTACTCAATGGCGATGTTACATACCATGCGGGCGTCAATTACAAAATCTTCTGAGCGTATTTAAAGATTATACAAACAATTATATCAGACAGTTCTGACTTCTATAAGATACCCGTACTTTTCGTATGAATTTTTGCTTCCTCTCAGTCTAAAATTGTCAGTACAGAAACATGATATAAGATCACAACAGATACGAAAGTTCTTGTAAGCTGATACAAACGTTTATATCAATAATAAATAGATATTTTTGTCTACTTCAGTGTACATGTCTGTATTTTTTATGTGAGACGTGGTGCCAGGACGAAAAGAGGTTGTGATCAGAATTATGATATCATAGCAAGAAAAAAATAGAATATGTGCCTTGAGGATAGATTCAATCATAGAAATGGAATAGTATTAGAAAATTACAGTCCGCCAAGTAAGAAGAAGATATCTATTTGATTTTACACTTGTGTGAGAATAATGAAAGAGTTATTATCAATCACTTGCCAATCCATGAAATTGCATCTCATTGGGCTCCATGCAATTGCATCTTAGAATGTATTCACATTTCAAGTGGATGTGATACAACAACTTTTGCTTTTATTTCTTTAAAAACAAAAAGATGGGGTTTCTTTGTAGCCAAAAGGTAGATATTGCAGCATTTAAAAATATAAGAGTCATATCAGAGGCTGTCATAAACTCGTGTTTACAAATTACTAAGCAAGAAGGCTTGCGTTGACTTTTTAAGGCTATCGCCATACATATATGTAAAGTAGCATTGGCCAAACTGCTGGGCAAAACGTCACATTGCTAAACCAGACATTGACGCATAACTACAATATATGGGTGATCTGTTGTAGATTGTTCTGCTGTCAATTCTATTTACTCGATCATTTTTTCATAAAACATATCAAATGGTTGTAAAAAGGGTATTTAGGTCCTGCTAATACCAACTACTCTGTGCAACAAACGAAGCTGTTCTTGTTAGATTGGATATATCTGATAAAGAGACATATCAGTACGTTATTTCAAAAGTTTGGATTGTAATAGTGAGTCAAGCAGTGGATTGTAATAGTGAGTAGTGGGTGTACTTTGCGTTCTGTTCTTGCTCACATTATTCGATCCAACGCATTTTTTAAATCGATTTATTTATCTAATAATCAGGTCAAGTGTAATTTAATATTTGATTCATCGCACCATCCCTCCTTCATCAAGTGTTCCTGATCCAGTTTTAAAAGTGGCCTACAGCCCCATTAATTCATTTTGCTATCAAACATACAGTTTCAGAGAGTAGGCTTGTAGGATCCTGACATCGCTCAATTGATGTGGCGTTTATCCCCAGATTCCTGGACGCGGGCGGACGGGGATGACCGCCTCGTTTACATACCGTGGTGACGTGCGCACACAGAGCAGTGTGTGCAGCCTTGGTATTATTCCCGCACTTCAAGCGTAATACTCAGCGACTACGGACGTGCCGTAGCTCGCTCTCGCTAAGTCCATAGAGACGTGCCGTGCGCGGATGGTTATGCTTTGCTGTTATCGCATGTTAATCAAATAAACATGACAAGAGAGAAGAGAGTTTCCTGGTTTGTTTGAAACTGTCGATCAGACGGATGAGGAGGATGTTTGAGTTTTGATGGTGAGATTGGGCGGAGTCCCTCGTCGGCCGTTGTGACCCCATAACGGAACTCCCAGCGTAGGCCCATCACGCCTTACTGGTAACCACGACGTCCCATCTCGCCATACTGGTGACCCCTGACGACTGATCGTCTACGCAACAGTGTTCTCACCTAGACGCCAGTTGAAAACCGCTGTTTTCAAGGATAGTTTTCATTAATTTTAGGGGATTTTTTGAAAAAAATCAATATCATTTTTTTCACAAGGTACGTGAAAGCTGTAGGTCAAAATATATATATGCCAGTTTAAATTGGTCAGAAAGAGTTATCAGACGAGAAGCACGTTTCTTCACGTCGAAAACGGCGAAAATTTCTAAACTTTTGGTCGAAATCCCACGTGTTTGGCGCCTTTTCAAGATGGCGGCCTTGCCGGTTTCTCTAGAAGAATCCAGAAAATTATTCTCATAGTCATAGTCTATCATTTTTTATTGTAAGAGTTTGTTTAATGCCTTCATCCTATTAATGCCACTGTAGGCGAGTAGGAAGCGGGTATTTTCTGTAAAACAATTTTTTATCGTTGATTACCATAATTGGGTAACTCGATCTTAAAGTCCATAGACGAAATCTCGTCCATTTTTTCCCGATGTTTTCAACAAATCGACAGAAATTTTAAATATCGCTTCGACTCGGGTAACCTTTAATAGGTTTAGGGCCAAAATAAATTGTATCCCTAAATGAATTTCAATAAACGGTCTTATTTGGTCTGTTTAAAAATATTCCCAGGACCGTAGGTCAATATTTTGTACTATTATCATATGTTATTTCAGAGAATACTGAATATTGTATTTGTATTTGGTAGGTGTGCGCCATCTTGGCCGCTGGTTTCCCAAACTTAGCTCTAAGCCCGCCGTGGGCACCCACGTGTTCCCCCCTTACTGGCATGCATCGGGACAGTGAACCTGTGTCGCCGCATCACATTAGCATAAAATAAGCCGCCATTTTGATTTGGTGGAGATCATTTGTCACGTGTTCCAAATTTTACACGGACTGATTGTAATAGAATTTTTTTTTTTAAATTGTTTATAAATTTTCTTTTTCAACACGATTGAGGGAGAAAATGTGTAGATAAGTTGTTTCGAAAACTAAATTCTACCACTAATTGTGCGAGACTTTTTGTTCACTTTGAAACGCCTTTCAGTGTTTGTAATCGCGCTAGGCTATTCAGCGCCTTATTTGGGCACGCAGTAGCTGATGAATATGCTAATGTGAGGCGAGACGGGGATGCTGACTGTATACTATGTACGTACCGCTCAAAGCTTACCGTCACTGACTTTAAGCCACATGCTGCCTGCCGCACAGACTGTGCGCACCGACAATACACCACACACACACCCACCACAGACGACATAAAAACAACCGCACCGAACACAGTCGGTTTATACGTCAACCAATGAATCGATGCGAGCGATTGATTCGGACGTTTATGAGAATGATTCGGTGATGAACGTACCATTATAAAAAAAAAAAAACGTGGAATGTTCATCACAGATATCATTTTTCAGCGAAATGATATACTTTATCATTTATCAGCATAGACTACTGTCAGTCACGTTTTAGATATTATTCTTAAATTATAAATGTCACTGTTTTTCTTCACAGTCACATTTAGTCTATCAGTTTGAGAACGAAATTTTCTCACGATAGTTATTTCTGAAGTTTAAATTTTTTATAAATACCGAAATATTCGATTTGACACTTGCGCTATTGCGAAACATTGCAAATATTTCAATGTGTTTTTCGACTTGTGTGAAAAAATATTTTTTTCACCCAAGTCGATTTACAAAATACTATTATCATAGCTTAGCATAGCTTATCACAGTTGTATCTGGCATATTGTTTTTATGTACCACTGCGACCTACGGTTTTCACGGTACCATTTTGCATGTGTGTGACTCAGTGAAAACGTTTTATGTCTCATCTAGACCTCCAGTTTTCACTTTAATCAATACATACCTTTTGTGAATTTGTGAACAGCACTTAGGTGAAACTTCAACGACGCATATTTCTGCAACTAATCTGCAACCCCCGTTTCTCGCACCATGCGACATAGCATGAACATTTTCTACAGTCTACACTTCTAGCTTCAACATATTACAGACATTTTTCATCTGATTTTCACGGCATTGCACAACCTGTCCGCGCACGGCGCGTCAAAAATAGTTGGCATGTGTTAATACGACATGCCATTTTAAACACATTTGGGATAGACGCAGAGCCAATAGGCCAGCTATCCCAGATGCTTCATTAGTTAAATTATTTTACAAACACTACTTCATAATGTCAAAGCAGTACGACAGTGAAGGCTTCATGTCAACGCCTCTAGAAGGTTCGGGTGCTAGACCCAAAGATAACTATCATCCCGACAGTGAGGAAAATGAGCTTCGATTCCGAGAAGCGGACGAGGAATATCAACGCATCAAAGCTGATTTCGCTCGAATTGCTCGGGCTAAACGTCTGAATTCCCACTCGAGGAGCGACTCCTCAAGGAGTTCTTCACCGCTTGGCAGGAAGCCGCAGAAACGTGCTACGAACTTACCAAAGTTTAATATCGCAACTTTCTACGCCTCTGATGTGGAGCTCTGGTTTAATCAAATCGAGACTCAATTTGCTCTCCACCAGATCGATGATGACGACGAAAGGTACAGCCTAACCTGCGCTGCACTTTCTGGCGAGATTGGATCGGACGTGAGAGATGTGCTGCTGCAGCCTTTCAGGTCCAACAAGTATGACAGCCTGAAAGCAATTCTAATTGAGAGGCGAGGATTGACAACTCCTGAAAGGGTCAACAAAGTTATCTCTGGCGAGAAGATTGGAAATGATATTCCCTCCGCGTTTCCTGCGGCGTCTGCAGAAGACTGCAGGTTTCGGCACCAAAACTGTTGTGGGAAAGGCTGTAATTCGGCAAGCGTTCATACGACAGATGCCCGCTTCCATCAGAGCCCATTTGGCGACTCAACCCGACAGTGCTACCCTCGAAAGTTTGGCCGTTTTGGCTGACAGAGCACTGGCTGCAGAAGAGGTCGTCGAAGAGAGTAAGCCGGAGGTCGCAGAGATCAAAGTCGACGAGACCAGCAAACTAGTTGGTTTGTTAGAGGATCTATCCAAACGCATCAAGAGATTAGAAACAGTGACAACATCGGAGAGGAAACGAAATAAAGGACGTGGACGAGCAAATAACTATGCTCACGCGCCTGCATTTGCCCCTAATGTACAGGCCTCAGGTTTTGTTGGCAACCAACCTAGTCAGTATAAAAACGCAAAAGATAATGCTCGACCTTTCGTTCCGCCGCCGAATGCACAGGCCACTGAGTTTGTTTATGACTCAAATAATTGTACTAATGCACAACAAAATGTTCGACCTGTCGCACCGCCGCCGCAAACGCCGCAAAATAATGTCGCACAACCGACCGACACAGCCACTGCACAGGTTTGCTATTACCACCACACTTACGGTGAAAAGGCGCGCTTGTGCAGTGAACCCTGTTCATACTTTGTTTCATTAAGTCAGCGCGAAGTAGCAAATATCGCGTTATCTCACTCTAAGTTATTATATGTCGCAGATAAAGGACATAAATGCAGATATCTAATCTACATGGGCGCAGCTGTCAGTGTTTTGCCGAAATCTTGCGCTAACGGGATTTCGGGCGCTGACAGTCTCCCCCTGGTGGCAGCTAATAATAGTACTATAAACACTTACGGCAATTGTAAACGCGTCGTCGATGTCGGCTTAAAGGGCGAATATCCGTGGACGTTCATAGTGACAAATGTGCAGCAACCCATAATCGGGGCTGATTTTTTAATCCACTACAATTTGCTCGTAGACTTGAGAAGCAGATGTCTTCGAGACATGCGTACAGGCCTAGCCATTGCCGCTTCATTATCTTCGATTAGACCTCTGTCATTAAACAGAGTTGATACCGTTCAAAATGCATATACAAAACTCCTCGGCCAGTTCCCGGAACTGACACGCCCTACGACAAAGGGTGAGCCCGTCAAACACGGCATAACTCACAAGATTGTGACTAAAGGTCACCCGGTTTTTGCTCGACCACGACGTTTGGCTCCCGTTAAGCTGGTAACCGCCAAACGTGAGTTTGACGATATGATTAAATTAGGGGTCATTGAACCCAGCGACAGCAAGTGGTCCTCAGCGCTTCACATGGTGCCAAAGAAAAACGGCGATTGGAGACCATGCGGGGACTACCGTAGTTTAAATGCACAGACCGTACCGGACCGTTATCCGATTCCGCATATTCAAGATTTTACGCAGCGGTTAGCCGGATCGAAATTTTTTTCGAAGATAGACTTAGTCAGGGCTTATTACCAAATTCCGGTGGAACCGTCCGACGTACACAAGACTGCTGTTACCACACCTTTTGGCTTGTTTAATTTCACTAGAACTCCATTTGGTCTGAGAAATTCCGGTCAAACGTTTCAGCGATTTATAGACCACGTGACACGCGGACTTGATTTCGTTTTTGTTTATTTGGATGACCTACTGGTAACCAGCCCAGATCATAAAATGCATAAGAAACATCTACGAATTCTTTTTGCTCGACTATCGGAGTAAGGAATCATCATTGGTCCCGATAAGTGTCAGTTCGGAACATCTGAATTAAGTTTCTTAGATCACCACGTTTGCGCCGAAGGCATTTCGCCGTTACCCAGCGCCGTTGACGCGATCGTTAATTTCATTAAACCGGAAAAGCAACGAGCATTGCGTAGGTATCTGGGAATGGTGAATTATTACCACCGTTTCATACCGCATTGCGCCGCGAAGCTGACGCCACTCAATAATCTACTGACTTCTGCCAATGAAGGCCATACCAGACTGTCACCGAAATCAAATTTCGATTTGAAGTGGAACAAAGACGCAGAGTCAGCATTTTCTGAGTCAAAACAGATATTGGCAAACGCTACGCTTCTGGTGCACCCAGATTCTACGGCCCAACTTAACATCACGTGTGACGCTAGTGATGTCGCCGTCGGTGGCGTTTTGCAGCAATTTTTGAACGGTATGTGGCAGCCGCTTTCGTTTTTCAGCAAGAAGCTAAACCCAGCAGAGACACGCTACAGCGCGTTCGATCGTGAACTTTTGGCAGTATACGCTACAATTAAACATTTCAGACACAATTTAGAAGGACGAAATTTTTTCGTTAATACTGATCATAAACCGTTGACATTCGTAATGTCATCCGTGACTGAGCGCGCATCCCTACGACAAACATGTCATTTAGCGTTCATCGCTGAATTCACCACCGATATTAGTTATGTAAAAGGAGAGACAAATTTCGTCGCTGATGCGCTGTCACGACCATCAGTGTCAGCGATACACGATGGACCAGTAATAGACTATAAAGAGTTAAGTCTCGACCAAGCTAATGATGCGGAATTCACACGTTTGAGATATTCGACTACATCAACTATGAATTTCAAACTATTGAAATCGTTCGATAATCAATTGATCTGGTGTGATGTGTCCACGGGACACAACCGGCCGTACCTTACCGCGAAATTTCGCCGAAAAGTTTTTTCAAACTTGCACTGTCAAGGCCATGAATCGCAAATAGAGATACCAGACCTTTGATTAATACCCGATTTGTATGGCATGGCATGAACATAGATATTGCTAGATGGTGTCGTACCTGTAAGGGTTGCCAGACCGCTAAAGTTTCACGTCACAACACTCCAGTTTTCGGAAAGTTCACTGAACCTACCGAGCAATTCGATCATGTCCACGTGGACATAGTCGGACCTTTACCTTATGCCGATGGTTTTAGATATCTACTGACTTGCGTCGACCGTTTTTACACGTTGGCCCGAAGCTATACCTATGGTAGATATTAGAGCCGAAACGGTCGCCGATGCCTTCGTCAGCGGGTGGATAGCACGTTATGGTACCCCTGCCACTATCACCACTGATAGGGGCGCTCAATTCGAGTCCAAATTGTGGGATAGTTTATGTAATCAATTCGGGATTATTCGAAATCGTACCACGAGTTATCACCCTCAGTCGAATGGCATGGTCGAATGTTTTCACCGTCAATTGAAAGCCGCCATTATGGCGCATGAGTCACCGAACCCGTGGACTATCACGTTACCTGCTGTACTTTTAGGAGTTCGTTCAGCCGTGAAAGAGAGACTAGGCAGGTCAGCTGCCGAGATGATTTGCGGGACAACCCTTAGACTCCCAGGAGAGTTTACTAAACAGTACAACGTCGACGCTAACACTGATTTGGAGAATTATTCAGACAAGCTACGCGTGGCCATGTCGCGTCTCCGTCTATGTCTGCCACGTGACACACAACAACACAACATTTTCCAATTCAAGGAAATAGCTACATGTACTCATGTATTCTTGCGCCGAATCGCAATTGCACCGCCTCTGACCGCCCCTTACGACGGACCATACAAGGTCGTCGCGAGGCGTGGCAGAGTAATGAAAATCCTAGTTAAAGGCAAGGTTGAGACGGTCTCCTTAGACCGCGTTAAACCCGCTCACATGGAGTGCGAGCCTACAACAGGTACGACAACACAGCGTAAACCGCCAAGCAAACCACGGAAGTCGACGGCTACCAGGACATCTAGTAAGAATCCACAGGGTCCACCTAGACCTGGTAGTGCGAACATTCCGACGTCCAACGGGATGAGAGTCAACACAAAAAAGTCGACGTTAGTCAGAAGCAGTAAAAAATCAGACACAGTCCCAAAGCAAATAGATGTTAAAGTCAACTTGTCTAACAGAGACAATACTTATGTAGCGCCACATTCGCGAGCCCCTGCCGTATCCCGCGCTAACGGGAACGGCGGTGGTTTACGAACATATTCCCGCATACCTTTACATCCACGGGGTAAAACCCCGGGTGCTGCTGACACCGTAATCGACTCGACAAAAAGCAAACATGCGCATATCGCTAATCGCGAAAAAATTTCGACCAACCAAACAGTGCGAAAAACTAGAGTCGGACGAATAATCCAGACTCCTGCCCGATTCGTGCAGATGGTTCACGCCATAGTTGCGCCTAACGACGTCTATGGCGGGCCCAACCGCATACCTCATAATAGCAATGTTGTTAAATTGTAAATGAATATGCCAGGCCTGGCAGAATTGTGTACAGATATATAAATGTAAAGACATTTTCTTTTAGCAAGCTCATTGCTAAAGCACTAATAGAAATTTTGTTAATTAAATTAATGGGTTGATCGCAGCTTGCAGCACATGAATCATACATAAAGGACAGTTGGTGTTAAGAGGATAGGACAATTTACGTATAATGCTGCGCTTTCAACCACCCACGCTGTAACCACACTCGCCATTTTTTTTAAGAAAAATATGCTTAGTATAAGAGGTTACATATTTTACAACTCCGCTATTTGCTCGAAGCAGTCTCCTACACGTCAGTTTGGTCCTACGTTGTCACTCAGCCGGGGGTAATGTAGGATCCTGACATCGCTCAATTAATGTGGCGTTTATCCCCAGAGTCCTGGACGCGGGCGGACGGGGATGACCGCCTCGTTTACATACCGTGGTGACGTGCGCACACAGAGCAGTGTGTGCGGCCTTGGTATTATTCCCGCACTTCAAGCGTAATATTCAGCGACTACGGACGTGCCGTAGTTCGCTCTCGCTAAGTCCATAGAGACGTGCCGTGCGCGGATGGTTGTGCTTTGCTGTTATCGCATGTTAATCAAATAAACATGACAAGAGAGAAGAGAGTTTCCTGGTTTGTTTGAAACCGTCGATCAGACGGATGAGGAGGATGTTTGAGTTTTGATGGTGAGATCGGGCGGAGTCCCTCGTCGGCCGTTGTGACCCCATAACGGAACTCCCAGCGTAGGCCCATCACGCCTTACTGGTAACCACGACGTCCCATCTCGCCATAGGCTTATCATAAGAATAATCCTACTTCTCATTTTTTTTAGAAGCTAGTCAGTTATTTTGAAATATTCATTTTGATGTTAGACTTTTATGTGTTAATATAAACGTTTGATAGTGTAGATTACTGCAATCATAATTGTTAATGTATGCATGGCTGTAGTCAGTTGGATATAGTCCACTCTGAAGGACTAAGTTATATGTGGGCACAACTGTCAACATTTTGTTTATTGACATTTCGTCAGGTGGTCAGATTTGTGGATGTAGATTCATTTTTACAATGCATTGAATTTCAAATGATAATCATTTTTGAGAAACACAATTTGTGTAAATCTTGATATTTAATTAACGAGATTCATATATTAACTATAATTGATGTTTCTTTAAAAATATTACACAATCGAGTGGATGTTTTTCTTTTGAAAGAGCCTAGATTTGTCAACACTGTTTTCATTAATTTTAATTATTTTGATAATATGAACAATGATTCAGTGGTTTTGTTAGTGTATCTATGACAGGCCGTTTTAATTTGAGTACTTTTGTTATAAATAGCTTACATAACCTTTAAAATTGTTAGTTGAATTTATCTTTGCTGATTATTTGATTAAACATAATAAGGTTACCATTAATCTGTTTTGATTTTGCTGTCACTCATCCTTTACAGGGAGATTACATGAATGACACTATTTTTGAGTAATTTTTATAGCGTTTTAATATTAAATAAATCACACTATATGTACTGTGCATTACTAAAACATCAGAGATATATGTCAGATAATCATAGTGGTAAAAATATTGCTGAATTACTACTGACACGGAACATGATCGACCAGTCCCTTTCAAACTCACTTTGACATTGACCTTTAACACAACAGCTTAAATATGCTCACAATCAATGAAATAGTGCCAGAAATAGACATGCACAATACAATTCGGGCTAGTGTTCAGACTGGGAAGTGACTTATTCTGTCCTATTCAGGCCAGTGTTCAGACTGGGTAGTGACTTATAATAATAATAATAATAATAATAAAAATAATAATAATAATAATAATAATAATAATAATAATAATAATAATAATAATGATAATAATAATAATAATAATAATAATAATAATAATAATAATAATAATAATAATAATAATAATAATAATAATAATAATAATAATAATAATAATAATAATAATAATAATAATAATAATAATAATAATAATAATAATAATAATAATAATAATAATAATAATAATAATAATAATAATAATAATAATAATAATAATAATAATAATAATAATAATAATAATAATAATAATAATAATAATAATAATAATAATAATAATAATAATAATAATAATAATAATAATAATAATAATAATAATAATAATAATAATAATAATAATAATAATAATAATAATATAGCTCATCTGCCTTGGGGCTCTCAAGGCTAACAATATACCAGAACAATATGAAACAAATAATATAATATAACATATAATATATATAATAATAATAATAATAATAATAATAATAAAGACTTTATTTACTGAGGGTACTGATAAAAATATACATGTATACATACAAATTGTTCATAAAATAGGCATTTTCATATATATCTATCAAACCCACTGAGCGAAGCTCATCTGCCGTGGGGCCCTCATATACCAACAAAAACATGTATATGTATATACTCACGCATAATAAGGTATGCATAAATATATACAATGTTATATAACAAAAAATACAAATCTATCTCAACTTTATTTACACATATGATTGTTACCATACCTACAAATAATATAGGCCTACATAATTTTTACAACAATAAAATATTATTTGAATATATTCAAATCTTAACAGTTGCAGATAATCATGATAATTATATGGAACAAACATTGAATAGATAGATTCCACTTAATGAAGAAACATAAAACGTTTATAATTATATAAACAAAAACATATCTAATCAATTACAATGTACAATCATATTGAACCCACTGGATCATTTACATGGTGTTCTAATATATAAGCGAATGTCTATGTATAGGACTACGTATATATACACAGGCATATTCACACACATATATCTATATATAATAATAATGTACATTGCTGCATAACCTGATAACTATATAACGTTTACATAATATGTGAATATTACATACACATGCGATACACAATACTGCTTGATTAAAATATATACATTGATTATAGTAAAAATAAACATATATACACTTACAAATGATCAACATTAGAAAAAAAATCGATATTACAAGCAATCATGTATGTGTACTTGACATTATGACATTATCTTCATAATGATAAAATAATAGAATCCCTGATAATATTCAATAATAACATTTTCTGTACACTTCTAAAATAGAATGTAATTCAGCACAGTTGTAGTAGACATTGATTCAAAATCACATAGTTTGAAATAGATATAGAAAACATAAAGAGATAGCTAGAGAACACATAACAATTACTGATTACCATGATTAAGAAATGATTTGTATTCTGTTCTAAACTGATTACTTGTCTTAGCTTTGCAGATCTTGTTACTCAACGAATTCCATATTTTGGGTCCATTATATCGCAAACTTTTTGGGTGTGCTTTTGGTATATGTAGTTTATTGTTTGTTTTTGACCTTAGTGAATGTTGTGTATTTATGCATGCAGACTGAAACATGCTTGTTATGTAAGATGGCGTTTTGTTATTTGTCGCTTTAAAAACCATAAATGCTTGCCGCTCACGAGTAATTTGATCGAATGTCTGCCACCGAAGCTGGGAAAATAAAGGTGCTGAAGGAGCATAGCGATCAGTCTCAAGGATCAAGCGTGCAGCTTGTTTTTGTAACTTTATTAACGTGTCAATATCGCTCTTACTGCAGTTACCCCACACTGAACAGCAGTATTCTAAATGAGGTTTAATGTAGTAATTATAGTATAAGATTCGAATTGGTGTTGGCAAATATTTTCTAATTTTTCTGAGTATTGAAATTTTGAAAATAATAATAAGCAAGATTGTTATCGATTAATATGCCCAATAGTTTTTCTTGTTTTGTACTGATAATTTTATTCCCATGCAAATTTATGTTGAGGTCCCTTTGTGCCTCTGTCAGACGATAATTTTTATGTCTTGATAAGCATTGCTTTGGTTATATATATACATTAATGTTCTGATATACTCGACATCAGATAAATGAAACAAATACATACATTTTATACAAACATGTTGATAAATAACACATTACTATCCATAGATTAGTGTTATTTACACACATAAATCTGACAATAGATATGATTTCTTAAATTGTGATAGGGTAGAAGCTTTACGGCTATTGGTACTTAATGAATTCTATACTTTTTGTCCTAAAAACGTAAACTCTTACTGTGCGTTCTGGGAATGAATAACTTTTTATTACTAACACATCTCAAACTGAATGGTGCGGTTTCACTGAATGTGATGAGCATATCGGTCATGTAACTGGGTGTCATACCGTTGAGGGCTTTACATACTAACGTGGTTTGACGGAATGGGTTAGGGTTAGGTCTTAACCCTAACCCTAACCCTAACTATAACCCTTAAACAAGCTGCCATTTTCTGTAATTTTATCAGGGTGTTGATATATTTTTAATGCAGTTCCCCACACCGAACAACAGTAATCAAAGTGGGGTTTAACAAAGTAATTATAAAATTTTGGACGTCTGGAAAGCGGAATAAATCTTTTTATTTTTCGCAATATCGACAATTTATAAAGAACAGTCTGTCTAACCTTTCTAATCGGAGGAGTTCATGAGAAATTTTCGTCAACAACACAACCTAATATTTTTTCTTCTGTGACTTGTTTTATCTTACCTTTTCCAAGATATACATTTAATTTATATTTGTTAACGTCAAGATATTGGAGTTTCTTGCTTGTGCCCATTACCATATTTTTGTTTTGTCAGAACTAGGTACCATGCGGTTAATACTACACCACCGCATTAGACTGTCAGAGCTTTTTTGTATAGATTTGTCCACGTTTTTAACATATTTAGAAGCCGTGGATTTGGTGGCATCATCAGCAAATAGTGATACTAGATCTAGTCCATCCTCGAGGGGTAGATCACTGAGAAATAAAAAAAATAACAATGGTCCCAAAATAGAGCACTGGGGTACACCATACTTAATTTGTAGAGGTTGTGATACTTTATGATAAATTTTTACACATTGTTGTCTATTGGATAGATAAGACGTGAACCAGCTCATAGAATCCTGACTAAAGTTATACAATTTTAGTTTTTTGACAAAATATCATGGTCAACCATATCGAAAGCCTTGTAAAAGTCAATGAACAGTACACCTACAATTTCCTTGTTATATATGGAAGGTAGCCATTCATGAACAAGTAGATGAAGAGCAGTCTCACACGAGTGTTTTGATCTTAATCCGGACTGCCGAGAAATGAACAGGTCATGACAACCAAGAAATTCATAGAGACAGTTAAACACAATAGTTTAGAAAGAATAGGTAAAAGAGATATTGGCCTGTAATTTCCAGGATCATCTGTGGAATCTTTCTTTAAAAGTGGTGTAACAACTGTCGTCTTCCAATCATTAGGAAATTGATTTTTAGTAATGCTAAGATTACAAATTTCGGTGAATATATGGGTTTTAAGGAGCGTTTAACTTTAATATATGTACACTGATGCCATCTACTCCTCCTGTTTTTTTAACATGTAATGTCAACAAAAACTTGCCTGTTTGGTGATAAGCGGTATTTTAAACATATTATCAGGCGGCAGCTCAGTCTTAACAAAATGTGTTATTGGTTGGAAATCGTGCTGGGCAGTGTCATTATTACTTGATGGCGGAATAACATTAATGTATTGCTCTACTATAGATGTGAAATGTAGGTTAACTGCGTTTGCAATATCCTGTTCATCTGTAAGTTTTATATTATCTTGTTTTATGGAAGATACGGTTGGTTTTTAGACTTATTAGATAATTCATTTAAAATTGTTCATTTGCTGCGTGGTTGTTCTGACTTTGTTCAATTAAGTTATAGTAAGATTCCTGCTTAGATTTTTTAAGTGAGTATGTAGAATAGTTCCTCCAGTATTTTTAATTTTTATAGTCATGCCTAGCTTTAGCAGAGTCTCGAAGACTAAATGATTTTAGTAATTCGGGTGTAATCCAGCCGGGTTGTTTATTCCTCTTAACTATTTTTTGTACTAGTGGTATGTGTTATCAAGGCTGGGTAGTAACTTATCCTGTCCTATTCAGAATGGGTAGTGACTTATCCTGTCCTATTCAGGCCAGTGTTCAGTCTGGGTAGTGACTTATCCTGTCCTATTGAGGCTGGGTAGTGACTCACCCTGTCCTATTCATAATGGGTAGTGACTTATCCTGTCCTATTCAGGCTGGGTAGTAACTTATCCTGTCCTATTCAGACTGGGTAGTGACTTATCCTGTTCTATTCAGACTGGGTAGTGACTTATCCTGTTCTATTCAGACTGGGTAGTGACTTATCCTGTTCTATTCAGACTGGGTAGAGACTTATCCTGTCCTATTCAGGCCAGTGTTCAGGCTGGGTAGTGACTTATCCTGTCCTATTCAGACTAGGTAGTGACTTATCCTGTCCTATTCAGACCTGGTAGTGACTTATCCTGTCCTATTCAGGCCAGTGTTCAGGCTAGATAGTGACTTATCCTCCTGTCCTATTTAGACTGGGTGGTGACTTATCCTGTCCCATTCAGACTGGATAATGACTTATCCTGTCCTATTTAGACTGGGTAGTGACTTATCCTGTCCTATTCAGGCTGGGTAGTAACTTATCCTGTCCTATTCAGACTGGGTAGTGACTTATCCTGTTCTATTCAGACTGGGTAGTGACTCATCCTGTTCTATTCAGACTGGGTAGTGACTTATCCTGTTCTATTCAGACTGGGTAGAGACTTATCCTGTCCTATTCAGGCCAGTGTTCAGGCTGGGTAGTGACTTATCCTGTCCTATTCAGACTAGGTAGTGACTTATCCTGTCCTATTCAGACCTGGTAGTGACTTATCCTGTCCTATTCAGGCCAGTGTTCAGGCTAGATAGTGACTTATCCTCGTGTCCTATTTAGACTGGGTGGTGACTTATCCTGTCCCATTCAGACTGGATAATGACTTATCCTGTCCTATTTAGACTGGGTGGTGACTTATCCTGTCCCATTCAGACTGGATAATGACTTATCCTGTCCTATTTAGACTGGGTAGTGACTTATCCTGTTCTATTCAGACTGGGTGGTGACTAATCCTGTCCTATTCAGACTGGATAGTGACTTATCTTGTCATATTCAGACCAGTGTTTAGGCTGGGTTGTGATTGATCATTGATCTACCATTGGGTCGGTGTCTCGTGTTGTTTGGGCGTTTGTGACACTGCTGTGAGGGTCGGAATAATTCACGTGTCGCCAGGTAGGTCACATGCCGCGGCCGCATTGGCGCACTCGGAGACCCTTGAAGACGACTAGCACATATATAAGCTTAGTAATAATATAAGTGTCCTTGTTATAATTTTCACTACGTAACTCTATTCACTAGTCAGTTATGGTGTAAGGATTGGTGTTAGACTACTAGGTATAGTTTAACCTCATTCCCTGGTATTTATGCGAGTAAAGCAATTTAATTAATGTAATGCATATTGAGTCTTAAGTGAGTAAAACTAAGTTAAAAGGTGGCTGCTGACGTAAGCGGAGAGGTCGCGTGGCGTTCAGAGACCATCAGATTGCTAGAAATGCTTTGTTCTTATAGATAACCACTCTATCCTAATGAAATCGATATAATAATGTAAAGCGAGTAAATTATATGTTCGTCTTCAGTATAAAATACTGTATACGAATCTATTATTATTAATGTGAATTTAGTTAAGAAAATTTAACAGTAAAATTTTGCTCAAACACCTAAAGAGGCCTAAAGGGCTTGTATAAAAGCCGGCGCGTGTGCCGTGCTCGGGGCTGCAGAAAGCCAGCGCGAACTAAGTGTAGGCTTTTTGTACACGCTTAACTTCCTGTGACAAAAGTGAATTGTCGTTAGCGTACACTGAGGGATGAATGGGATGAAGAAGGTGTACACTAATTTTGAACCCTTATTGCTGGTCAGGCGGGAGCGCATGGTAGACGTCCTATTAAAGAAAGAGAGTATCAAGGCGCCGTAGTTTTGACCCTACGGACGCTAGGAACTGGGCTAGGATTAGCTCATAATGGATTATCGTACGAGACAAGCCGAGGAGGAGTCGCCAGCTGACCCACGCAAATAAAGGTATAGTGTACCCCAGATTCATCCGAACAATATATTAATCCCTGTGATGATATTGTGCCCGCATATGCGGAAGTAAGTGCACAATGGCCTAATTTTAATTAATAACTTCTTTTGCGATCAGTTCGATGTGAGTGGTGTTTAACATGTTCTGAGCCAGTCCCGACCAACCGATATTTCACTATTGTGACGTCGTGCCTCGTGCCACCTTCAATGCTCGTGCTGTCAGAGTCCAGGTGAGTTTATTTGGATTCTGACGGGATTGTGTTGAAGGGCCACGGGTCCACAACATGAGGGCTCGTCCGGGATTTGAACATATTAAACATAAATTAGACTGAAACATATTGAACATAAGTTGGACCGAAATTTAAAAAGGAAAAAAAAAATTGTTTGATAAAAAACGAATTTTGAGGTTTAAACTATTAGAAACTGTCAAGATTTCATTTTAAGAGCAAGATAGCAAAATAAGCAAAATCAAAATGTCAGAGGCTAGTGATTTTGACAGAGCCATGAGAGCCAGTGATCCTCAGACAGAGGAACATTATAATGCTCTGCTACAGCTGCAGCGTGGAGCACTTTACGACCTAGCTAGATTTTTAAATTTAGGTATAACCACCCGTACTGTAAAGGGGGACTTGTTAGCCGGAATAATTTATCATTATGTTGAGAAGGGGAGCTTGCCCTCTAATAATTTAGAGAGTATTGAACAGTTGAAAGTAACGAAACCAGCTGCGTTTAATGCTCGGAGGTTACGCGACAGGCCAGGTTTGTGCCGGCGTGGAACGAGAAAGAGATCGAAGCGTACTTTGCACCCTTTGAAATAGTGGCCAAAACATCAAGGTGGCCGGAGGACAGTTGGGCACCTATGTTGCTATCAGCGTTAAAGGGCAAGGCACCAACTTGTCATTAGAAGATGCGCAGGTGTATGATAAGCTGAAAAACGCGATTTACTTGGCATACGAGATGGTGCCCGAACATTACCAACAGAATTTCCGTATTGTGCGTAAGACTTACCATGAGACGTTTGTGGATTTTGTGCATAAACAGGAGCGCCTGTTTAAGCGTTGGCTCCTTGCTGAAAAAGCGGAGACCAAGAGTGACGTGGAGACCTTGGTGTTAATGGAAGTGTTTAAAAATACGTTAGATAAACCATTAAAAACTCATCTCACAGATTTAAAGACACGTGATTTGATGGAAGCCGCTCGCATGGCGGACAAATATGCCTTAAGCCATAAAACCAGTGGAGCAGGCACCAGAGATAATGAAACACGTCACAATCCCTCTACTAAGTCTTATCAAAGTAAGGGACATAGGTTTATTGATAGGGGGCGAAATTCTGATGCTCCCAACCAAGGGGCATTTGCTAATCACGGGCCTGACAGCCAGAGTAATAATACCTCCCGGGGTGGTTCTGGGAATTATGACAGCCGGGGGAATAGGGGTAGCTCAAGTAATGTGAGCGGAATGAGATGCTCATTTTGTCACTCACCTACACATAAGGTAGCAGACTGTTATCGCAGGAAAAATCAGGATTGTACTACAGAGAAAAAGGAATGTTCTAAAGATAAACCGCCAGTGGAGAATCAGAGTGTGACGTTAATTGCACGTGAGGTACTTCCGGTAGGGAGAGGTTCACTGGGGAAAGGTGGGACAAATATTAAGTCTCGTGACTCGGTATTTATGCGAGTAAAGCAACGTTATTGATTTAATGAATATTGAGTCTTAACTGAGTAAAACTAAGTTAAAGGGTGGCTGCTGACGTAAGCGGAGAGGTCACGTGGCGTTCAGATACCATCAGATTGCTAGAAATGCTTTGTTCTTATAGATAACCACTCTATCCTAACGAACTAGATATAATAATGTAAAGCGAGTAAATTATATGTCCGTCTTCAGTATAAAATACTGTATACGAATCTATTATTATTAATGTGAATTTAGTTAGGAAAATGTCACAGTAAAATGTTGCTCAAACGCCTAAAGAGGCCTAAAGGGTTTGTATACCAGCCGGCGTGTGTGCCGTGCTCGGGGCAGCAGAAAGCCCGCGCGAACTAAGTGTAGGCTTTTTGTACACGCTTAACTTCCTGTGATAAAAGTGAAGTGTCGCTAGCGTACACTGAGGGATGAATGGGATGGTGAAGGTGTACACTAATTTTGAACCCTTATTGCTGGTCAGCTTGCTGTTTCAGATCGAGGCGGGAGCACATGGTAGACGTGCTATAAAAGAAAGCACGCATTGCTCGACAGACCAGAAGTGACCTAACACCTGGAGACACGGGTGGACCCAGACCATACGTGCCAGCGAGGTAACATTACTAGTGCCGCGGCATTACCTTCTTCTGCCTGGAAAGTTGAACCTGCCTGCACGGTGATGGAGAGTCTCTTGTCCTCAACCAGGGGGAATCAGGAGATTGTGTGGTGACTTGAGGTTCGAGTCCAGAGTCGGAGCTAGCTTCAGCTTCGGTTGTCTGTCTCTGTGAGATGGAGACGTCGTCTATCTGATAGTGTTACTTAAAATTAAAGAGTGTAAGTTCTTTCCTCCCTGAGAGTCGCCAGCTGACTCACGCAAAAAAAGGTATACGGTACCCCAGATCCATCCGAACAATATAATAAGCCCTGTGATAGTATTGTGCCCGCATATGCGGAAGTAAGTGCACAACGGCCTAATTTTGCTTATAATTTAATGATAGACTTTAATTTGGGGCAGTAGGTGTTCCGGCCATTACACTTAAATTTTCTAAATGTACGTGGGTGTGGCTCGATGATCCCGTCTGGATTACTGTTGACTTTAATTTGATAGAGTCACAGCCCTCCTGAGACCCCACTGACAGATTACCACCCTGTACCATCCTGTGTGATTTATTACTGTATTCTATGTTTTGACATTAAATCTGTATGTCGATTTATTCTCTGAGGTTGACTTGTTTATTTTGCGTGCTCTTGCTATATTATTTGAACGATACACGGACAGCTTGGTTTCTTGACAGAATTCAGAAGTTTGTTAATTAATAACTTCTTTTGAGATCAGTTCGAGGTGAGTGATGTTTAACGTGTTCTGAGCCAGTCCGGACGAACCGATATTTCACTATTGTGACGTCGTGCCTTGTGCCACCTTCAATGCTGGTGCTGTCAGAGTCCAGGTGAGTTTATTTGGATTCTGACGGGATTGTGTTGAGGGGCCACGGGACCACAACAACACTGTTCCATCATTGGTCTACCATTGGGTCGGTGTCTCGTGTTGTTTGGGCGTTTGTGACACCGGACCAGCATTGATCTACCATTGAGTCGGTGTCTCGTGTTGTTTTGGCGTTTTTGACACTGGGCCATCATTGGTCTACCATTGGGTCGGTGTCTTGTGTTGTTATAGGCGTTTGTGACATTGGGCTATCATTGGCCTACCATTGGGTCGGTGTCTCGTGTTGTTTTGGCGTTTTTGACATCGGGCCATCATTGGTCTACCATTGGGTCGGTGTCTTGTGTTGTTATAGGCGTTTGTGACATTGGGCCATCATTGGCCTACCATTGGGTCGGTGTCTCGTGTTGTTTCAGCGTTTGTTACACTGGGCCACTATTGATCAACCATTGGGTCGGTGTCTCGTGTTGTTTTAGCGTTTGTGACACTTGGCCACTATTGATCTACCTTTGGGTCGGTGTCTCGTGATGTTTGAGCGTTTGTGACATTGGGCCATCATTGGCCTACCATTGGGTCGGTGTCTCATGTTGTTTGAGCGTTTGTGACATTGGGCCATCATTGGCCTACCATTGGGTCGGTGTCTCGTGTTGTTTGAGCGTTTGTGACATTGGGCCATCATTGGCCTACCATTGGGTCGGTGTCTCATGTTGTTTGAGCGTTTGTTACATTGGGCCATCATTGGCCTACCATTGGGTCGGTGTCTCGTGTTGTTTTGGCGTTTGTGACACTGGGCCATCATTGATCTACAGAGTACGTGGTACTAACTAGGTCGTGAGTGAAATGGTATGAAATAAACAATATAGTGAATTAGGTGAGGGCCATATAGGTAATAAATCACTAGTTAATTAAATAAACTTTAATGTTATTGTGTGAGTGCCATGTCCTGCGTGAATGGCTGACATAATTATTATCCGTAATTGTCATTGTTATTACATCACTAAGTCTGCAACACTCGATAATATGGATGGTTCTGATGCTATACTTTGTTGGCAGTCGACGAACCACAATGTCCGACTTTTATTAGTATGTATATATTGTGTTACGGTAGTAGTACTGTTATTATGTTGTTAAGTTTACACCACTATCAGGGAATCTCCGAGTTCATAGCGACTGTGCTTGCATGGT
The DNA here is from genome assembly GCA_964017125.1 of Flabesymbios commensalis. Taxonomy (NCBI): domain Eukaryota; kingdom Metazoa; phylum Annelida; class Polychaeta; order Terebellida; family Flabelligeridae; genus Flabesymbios; species Flabesymbios commensalis. The sequence continues at coordinate 43,086 of OZ024904.1, read as the reverse complement.
CACATGGCTCGGAGTAACCTGTCACATTAATTGTACTGCTTTATAATATATATATATATATATATATATATATTTTAAATACCATATAATTTTTACCATTGTCTTATTTCATACTCTGTAGTCTTATTTCATTTACTGTAGCATAATTATGCACTTGTATATATTTTTGGTTTCTACGCTTTCCAGAGTGTCTTTTTTGCTACTATATATAATTAGTATATTATACATAGTAGCTATTTTATCTCTGGTTTTGGTGCGGGAAACAAAATGATAGACCCCCATGTTATCTTGGCTATGCCTTTTAATTTTATTTTAAGAAGTAGTCATTTATATTACCGAAATACCCAGTTTTTATTATGGCAATGCCACCTAACATGATTTTAGTTGTTTATTATACCATGTATATTGTCTTATATGATTTTAACAAACTAACATTCTTGTATATACATGTACATATATCTCTCGTATTACTATGACAAATAAGTCCGTAATGACTTTTATTTCTGTCAATAAAATATCTGTCTGTCTGTCTGATCTACCATTGGGTCGTGTCTCGTGTTGTTTTAGCGTTTGTGACACTGGGCCACCATTGATTTACCATTGGGTCGGTGTCTCGTGTTGTTTGAGCGTTTGTGACATTGGGCCATTATTGGTCTACCATTGGGTCGGTGTCTCGTGTTGTTTGAGCGTTTGTGACATTGGGCCATCATTGGTCTACTATTGGGTCGGTGTCTCGTGTTGTTTGGGCGTTTGTGACATTGGGCCATCATTGGTCTACTATTGGGTCGGTGTCTCGTGTTGTTTGAGCGTTTGTGATATTGGGCCATCATTGGTCTACTATTGGGTCGGTGTTTCGTGTTGTTTGAGCGTTTGTGACATTGGGCCATCATTGGTCTACCATTGGGTCGGTGTCTCGTGTTGTTTGGGAGTTTGTGACACTGGCACAGCATTGATCTACCATTGGGTCGGTGTCTCATATGTAAGGATTATATGATAACAATCTATTTGTATGTCGTTCCTTAAACTTGCCAAACTTGTCAAAGGCTCTGCGTGCACACGTTGCTGATATCGACCATGCTAAGCCTATTCTCACAGGTCTCTAATTGTAAGAGGATTTAGATTCAAGGCATGATAGAATACTCATTGATATCTCACATACAACTGACATTGGAAATGCAGCGTGAATGCCTTATATATATAATTATATACGTTACAACAACCAGAACAGCATTTATCTAATGCTACCATAACCCTAACCCTGCTACAGAAGGCACCATTTTTCATATATTATTTACAAAATGACAGAAATAATAAATAATTAGATTTATCTTAAAATAATACTGATTTTACTGTTTTTACTGTTTGTGCGACTTCTTATATATTTTACATTGTTGTGATCCATTAAAACATTAGATAATATGTTCTCACCTTTATTTTCATAGCAACGTGTCCCTATTGATCAGATTGTGATCCGACAGCGGCGCACAACTTCAATCAGAGGATCCAGCGGTTATTACAGCTAGTCACAGGTAACTTTTAGTCACTACAAATTTTAGCTATTTCCTGGGAGAGAAAGGAGGAGAACAGAAGGTGGCATATTAATAAGTATTAGCTTCCAGCAACCATCTGTTTAAGTCACCTAACTCCATCAGAATTCTGACTTAACACAAAAAGAAGAAAGCTTGGGAAGAAGGATATCACATTTGGATTATCATTTGGATATCACATTATCGTTCGTCGTTTATAAACGTCTTCAATGTTTGAACAAAATTGGCCAACGTGAAAGGTAATATACAGCATCATTTTAATATTAGCAGTGATGAATCCTGATCATGGAGTCCTGACAACCCCTTTCAGAAAATAAATTGTCTAAGCATATCCCTATTTCATCAACACTATTGACAATATAATAATGATAGGACACAGTCGAAACTAAAGTTATTAACAATATTATTAATACGTTGGTAATATAATTACATTAAACACATTATAACAAATAGAAAAAACATACTCAATTTTTTAGTCTCCCGAAAATATAAATATGAAGGTCTGATAACAGACACAGACAAAAACCATGTGACCACACCAGGAATAATATAAAATTATTATTAAGGTGTTATTATATATTTTTTTAGATGAAATTTAAAAGTATTTAAACTACACGAATGATCAATCAAATCTGTAATCAAATTTCATAGAATAGCACCATTATATTTCATTGATTTTTGCCCTGCTGACTTCCTACATCGCAGAGGACTATATAATTATTATTCTATATCCTATATATTTTTTTTAGATATTTCAATATTTTATTCCATATTATATATTTTTCCATATTGTATTACCATATTATCAAGATAAACGATTTTTTTAAATTTAGAGCACATCTACAGCTCCTTAGATAATATCATATTCTTCATGTGTTTGATTGGCCAGTGGGAGTGAATTGCAGTTCCATGCTTTAAAGTCGCTTTCATACATTACAAAATGAATTGAAATAGTTTCATTAAACAAATAAAAGTCTATTAAACAAGTACAATTATCACGGCAGGCCTTGTTTAAGCGACTTGGCTTGACTTGCCGCCAATTACAGCTCAATTACACATTTATTTGTGTCTTCAAATTGTTAACCTTAAATTGCTTATTGAACATATGTTCTCATCTTTAACAGTAGTGGTGGCATATGTATATAGGGCCTATACTACTAACGTCTATGTTAAATACCTGATCAACGTTAAGCCCTTTTATTTATTTACTGGAGATATTACAATTATTCATAATTAAAAATTATTTGAGAATGTCAATCTATTACATAACAAAGCGCCATGATCAGACCTTACCAATACTTAACATACCAACTTAAAGAAGAAGACAAGGGTTTATTAGCAAGTCAAGTGTTACGATCAGTATGTCATTATATACTTGAGTTAATCACGGTTGGTGGGGACACATGCTTTCAGTCTCAATGTGGCATTTACCAGTATATACAACAAGTTTTTCGCTGTTGATCAAATGTTGCCTTCGGCTCCGACGATGCTGGCCCAGTGTTGAACCAGCGTTGGACCAGAAATCACTCCCAGGAATCGCCGGAGATATAGCCTAAACCTCGGCATTGTAAGTAGCTTAGGTAACTGTCACACACAGGGGTCTGTCTGATCGATGCCATATTAAGGCAGACCACATCTGACAGTTTTTTTTCTAGTGGGGTGGGGCACATTGTGACATATCGTAGAAGCGGTTTGGCACGTGTCCGCCTGAATATAGCGCGGCTGACCTGGCACCCGGGAGATGGGGAAATGGGGAAGAGGGTTTATCCAGCGATCACGATGAGAGCAGGCCTGTAATTTTTTTAGTAACGCCCAATGTACCAGCTAGGGGTAGGCTTTGCTGAAGTACCGCGACTGTTCTCCACCAATTAAAATCTATGCATAAATTATAGTTCAATTCTTCGTTACGCAATAGGGTCAGGCGAATGACGCAACTACCAATAGGAAATCCGGCAGGTCAGAGGCTCTTGATAAGCAGGCCTGGACGAAATCAACCACTGACAATTTTTGCATAAATTATAGTTGAAATATTCGTTATGTCATAGGCTAAGCCGAATGCCGCGCGCTACCAATACAATTCCCGCACGGAGATAAATTATAATATGAAGCGAATTGCCATCACACATTATAAATGTCAGATGTTAGAAGTGTAGTTTTTGATAACTGATAACCATGGAGTGTATGTCCTATAAGGTGTAATTTACATACTATTATTTTCTTGTGGTTATTTCATAACTTATACTTTGCAGCGACATCACAAATTAGAAATGTTTATTTGTTAATAATTTATTTTGAGAATATGCAGTATATGCAGTTTGTTTTCTGCGAAGTCTATCCACACTAATATTTATTTACATATATTTTCTTGTCCTTGTGGCTGTCGGTACGAAAAGGTTAATGCTATCAACACTTAAAGCTTAATCACAGAGGACGGTGTGAAGTCAACATATCACATTTTGCTCAATTAATTTCTTGTTCGCTTTCATTATGTATAATCAAAGAGGGTGGGGTGGGCGTTGGATCCTCCCACCCCACAATCACCGCTGACACTTCCAGGCCCGGCTTATTTTTATTGCACTTGTCAATTCTACCTATTAAAACATTGCAGGATGAATTAATATAACATAATATATACCATTATTGTATGTGTTTAAAATAAGTTATAATGAATTAATTTAATTGCCGCAATCATGATGCGATACAATTTGCACATTGATTGTACTTGCATGATATAATATTTGATTTTTAAAAATATCATTTAATTTTTAACATTGTCTTAATACATTCTCCAATTACTGTAGCATAATTATGCACTTGTATATATTTTAAGTTTCTACGCTTTCCAGAGTGTCTTTTTTGCTACTATATATATAATTAGCATGTCATACATAGTAGCTATTTTATCTCTGGTTTTGGTGCGAGAAACAAAATGATAGACCCTATGTTACCCTGGCAATGCCTTTCAATTGTATTTTAAGTATATACCCAGTGTTTCATATGGCAATGCCAGTTAACATGATTTAAGTTATGTATGTCATACTATGTATTAATATTGTCATATGATTTTAACAAATTAACAATGTTGTATATACATGTACATATCTCTCTCTTATTTCTATGACAAATAAGTCTGGATTGACTTGCTTTCTGTCAATAAAATGTCTGTCGGTCTGTGTCAGACTGAAAAGGTGCAGTCAACTAATTAAGATCTTACACGCTATTAAAGCACGAGTCATTACGTTAATTACAGCTTAAGGTTGGACCAACGGCTGCGTCTATGGTCCAGCATTAAAACAACTTTGGGGCAATATTTCGTTTGTTCATTTTTATTATGCGTTGACACTCGCTCATTGTCTTGACCGTCTGGCTATTGCGTCACGATTTAGACCCTAAGTAATAAGATTTTATAGGTTAATCCCGCTTCCCAGCTTATGAACATTTCTGCGCATATTTGCGCCATTCTAGTTATGAAATCTGCTTGATTTTATTTCATGTTTGAAATGCTCAAACAGTATACATTTATTTTAAACTTATTAAGTACAATTACATCTCACATAATTATTATCATAACACGGTAATGTAACTATGTATTTACATGATATTTTCCAGATTATGTACGCTAATAAAAAAAAACTGATGACCAATATAAAACACAAGTTACACGTAGCCTAACTTGCTTACAAAGGTATAAATTAAAGACGAGTATAATATAAATATTCGCGTGGGTGTTTGTTGTGACTGCAAGCCCCCTCCCCCACTCGCACGTCCCCACCACTTGGAAACGCGTGGCAGGGATGACACCTTTTCCAAACAAGGGTCGCTAGACGACGCGATTAGTCTGCAACTAACTCACATCTTTAATAATGATTTAATCCAAGTTCGCCTTTAATAAGGGGTGGTGTTTTTATTGGATACCAAACATGATAATAAATTTATAAGATAAATAATGATAGAAATGCATCGACGATATATAGGCCTATAACATATTACATTTTTTATTGCAAATTCTGAACGTGTATCATAGTCCCAGAAAACACGAGACATTCACCCAATGTTGTGTCAATGCGGTCCACTATCCACGACGCTGGACCAGCATTGAGACAACATTGGGTGAAGTCTCGTGATTGACAACTCCCAGCAACACTGAGACAATGGTGATTTATTGTTGCGCGATGTCTGCGATGCTGGCCCAACATTAAAACAACATGTGCTCCGTGTCTAGAGTTTGCTGAGTTATAACAAGCGACTGCCGGACCCTAATGATGTTGGCCCTCAATCAGTAAATAGTTTTATTTGTTTTTTCTGAGAGTGCGACCTTGACGTAGACCTACGGTTCATCACGTCACCAGAGAATTAAAATGATAGTATTATTCATAGCTATGCATGGTATTATACATGTATATCTTCGCATTATACATGTAGAGGGGATATATATATATATTTGATATAGTAATTGAATATAAATTTGATAATTACATGATAATTGGTGAAAAATTTGAACTAGTTGTAATTATAATTGTATTTGACGAAAATATTCACAATTGTAATGTAATTGTAATAAATTGACCTTTTTATAAACAAATAATTGTAATTATAATTATGATAGATTTTTTTGCGCAAGTCATAATTATAATTATAATTGTAATTGACTATTTTTAAGAACTCGTAATTATAATTGTAATTGTAATTGATGTTTGTTATTGACCCCAAGCCTGCTGTGCATTATAAAGAACTATTGAAGTTATTCAATAAGAGTAGGGCACAGTCCCGACTTCGGGCTTTCTTCTGTCGCGATATTGTTCTGAGACGTAAAGCAATATTGATTCACTCACTCACTCACTGTCTCACTCACAGTCACACCAAGCTCTATAACCTCCTTGGTCACACCTCTTAAGCCCGGTACACACGGTGAGATTATCTCATGAAATTTTTCTTAAAAGATAAGTTGGATGGTGAATCTCACCGTGTGCACCGCGCCTAAGACACAATTTTATGCCCCAAAAGATGTTCAATTTCCCTGAGACAAGATCAGAGGCGCCGCTATCTTAATCGAATTCAGTTGGCACATGGAGCCCCCCATCTAACCTATAATGTACATGATGAGTACTGTATATGTCCATGTGTCCATCCCAGCAAACACATGACAATAAACAAATGGTGTTTTAATGTTGGTCCGATGTCTAAGATAACGGGCCAACATTAAAACAACGTTGGCTCGATGCATCGTGTTTTCCAGGATGTATCCTAGATTTATGCACGTGCTTTCAAGCTTTGTTCATTCACAACAAAATCCTGAATGACCCTGAGTCTTGGTTCTCAAGCTCTTTTTGTAACGCGTGGAAGGTACCGAGTTTACTCCCATTTTTAATCCATTCTCGAACCCAAATAGCTCGTTTTTTTTGCGGCTCATCTTGCACGCCGTTTCTTTACAATCGTAGACAACATAATGGATGTGCATGCCTTTAACAGTACGACCTTGCTGTGTGCCACATTTTTTAAATTTTGAAAGTGTATATAGTTTGGTCCAGAGTCTGGAAAACCCCAGAATGCACATGTCCCAGCGAGTGTGTGTACCGGGCTTTATCTAGACTAGGCCCCTCAGGGTCATGACCTCAGTACTGAACCAATATGTGTCCCAATCACACCTTGTTTCAACTTGTAGGCCTATGTAGGCATTTTTAAACTGTGTTTGAAATTATTTTTGATATTCTTTGATAATGAGCAGCCGGATCTACTTACGGGGGAGGTAAAGAAGTTCACCACCCCCGTTTGGCCCCGCCAATTTTCAAATTTTAGGGATCAGCATCAATTGAATTTTGTAAGCATCTACCAGGGAAAAACGTGTAGCATATGTTTTGTATCGTAGGCCCCCCTAATTTATGCAATTTTATCACAATTATCAAATAATGTCTCCGTCCACTTCAAGTCAGCACGATACTAGCCCAATGCCGGGCCAGAGCTGGACCACAGTCTGCAGCGCCGGCCAACATTCACTGGGCAGTGCATTTTGCTGGCTATGTCCGCGTGGTGTGCGGACAGAAAGTAACAGGGATAAAAGGTAATGATGAAACTCAAAGATATAACATGAGTGTTTTATTGTCGCATCACAGAAAGAAACAGTTTTCAACAGGACAAAAAGTAACAGGGATAAGAAGTAACAGTTGATAATTAATGCTAAAATAAGATGTTTAATTAATCGATTTCTCTTTTATTGTCGACTGTTTAATAGTGATTAATGAGATAAAATATATAAATGTCAAAATTGAAAAAAAAACGGTTTTATACTTTTAATATTGTTGCATTATTATAAGGCCGGTGTTAGCTACTTGGTGTAACAGCCGTAAAGGATGTAAATTGGTTAGTAATAACATGATCTATTAAGAGTAGAACAGTTTAAGCACTTTGCGTTTGCTACGGGAAATTATACACACATTTAAAGGAAAAAACATGGCGTTTTTATGCCCCATGTACTTATACCATGCTAATGCTGTACGGTGTTTGACGTTATTTTAACTAGTTATGATGAGTATTTTAAATACCCTAAGTTTGTTTAAATGTGTAAATGGCAAGCCGGAATGTAAGTGTACATACCATGTCAATATATGTGATTCACAGAACTAACCATTCTAACCCTGCTGTACATATCATGCATATTGTATATATATATAGGGCATATATATATATTGCTATGACAAATAAGTCAGCATGACTTGAATTTTTGTCGATAAAACATCTATCTATTAGCTTGATGCGCTATAAAAGCGTCCTTTGATGATGTAGCAATATAGTAACGCTTTCTTTTTGTCGGGGGATATTCAGCTGAAATAAATTTAATTATATAAAGCCTGTTACCTGGAGCTTACACTTAAAGCGTCCTCTGACTATATGGTTCACATTATTTGGCTTCATTGTTTCAGTTCGAAGCTACGGTGAATCAACAGCTGAAATCTAGTTGTTTTGATGGTTTAACACCTTTTTAATGGAGTTAATCACGAAGAGTCAAGGTTAAAAGGCTTATCCAACATAAAATTTATATTGTTTATTTTTAAAACTATCTGAGAGAAATTATATAAATAAATGCTTTTGTTAAATTCATATATATTAAAGTTAGTATTAGTCATGAAACGAACCTGTTTACCAAATTTTCGTTTAGTTTAATACACTTCTATTATACGTTCAGGAATATATTATTTACTATTACAATTGAACTATATCATTGAACATGTTGACGCGATTGTTACCTTTTTAAAACAAAATGTATAAATATGCATTTCAATTTTCCCATATTTGTATATTTTAAATTTTATCCACATGCATTACTTTTAGTCAGGGTGTCAAACTGGAAAATTATGATGTCACTAAACATTTTTAGTACAAGCAAGAGACCACTTTAAATATTATCTTTAGCATTCCTAGATACCATATCAAGGTGTCTCCAAACTGAAATTTAGCTTTTTATGTATTTTAAATGACCAATTATCGGCCATTATTTTTTTCATATGCGTAATATCTGGAAAACCCGACCCGATAGCGCAGTTTCAGGTAGGGATATGATCTAAGAAATTTAAACTTGATCAAAATAAAAATGGCCGATTATCGGCCATAATTAACTGTAATATGCCTGATATCTGACAAACCGTGCCATATAGCTAGACCATTACTATACAAAACAAAATGTGCAGTTTCAGGTAGGGATCTGCTCTGAAAATTTTCAACTTGATCAAATTCAAAATGGTCGCTTTATCGGCCATAATTAACTTTAATATGCCTGATACCGGGCAAACCGTGCCAGATAGTTAAATGCTCTAACCTTCAAAATTGGCATAATTTGGAATATCATTTGTACACTTCTTTAACTTTTCTGATTCAAAAAATAATATGATTTCAACTTTTTTAAGTACCGGACATTCGGTCCATATTTGCATAAATTCAAGATGGCGGACAAAAAATACAAACGTGCACAGGAGAAGCAAAGTGAGTCATTGTCTCAACCAAGTGCCATCACCGTTTACGGCAAAGGTTTCGAAACCCCAAGAATATAGTTTTAGAGCAGCCGCGCGCGAACAATGGGTCACTTCTTAGGGTAAAGATAGTCTTTTTTGCTAGAGAAAAGCACATAAAATTCAAATAGCCAACAAAATTCGACATGGATAATTCACTGAATCTATTCGCAGCATTCCTACATCAGCCCTTGGAACAAAATTCCATTATATACCAGTCCAATAAATACTATAAAAAAAATGTATGGTTTCAGTGAGGGATATATAGATATACCCTCTTAATGGCAAATTCCTGAAATACAAAAATACAAAAAATGCTGACTTGCGACCATCATTGACTACACTATCTGTAATATACACAGTAATCTGTGCTAGATTGGTGGATCATTGAAAATAAAAAAAAAATTCAAAATGACCGATTTATTACGAATCTCACATTTGACGTTAATAATCTTGCTTTGTGGGCGCGATAACTTCAAAGGTTTCCCACGTATCCTGCTTAAATTTGTAATATGCATGCTACTCATAACCAGTTCTTGGACAATTTCAATAATGTTTTTCACTTTTAAACGATGATTAGAGACTGAGGCCTATTTCCGTCGCCAACGGGCCTTGTTTTAATATAGATTAGTTATATTATAATGCATCTTCCGGGAGGCAGGTATGTGTTCGGTATACAGTCGCTGCGCCGTCCCTGTAGCTCGCAAAGATGTGTGAGCCGCTCAAGCAAATCACACGTAATTTTGCAAAAAGGAACTCCAAAGGGATGGTAATTGCCGTTCAGTATTTTTTACGAAATGACAGCTTTTAAATTTTTCGATTATTTGTCAACGCAATATCAAAAAAATCTCTAATCCGAGGTGATTATGTAGGGATTGTTTATCTGGTTTACCAGAGGTTTTGGTCGCGTTTCAGCAATTTTCATAAAATGGTGGTCATTTGAATGTTGTAATATCGTTATTTCAAGAAGCGCTTCTCAGCATTAGTTGTGGTTGACAAGTAAATATACTTAACTGCAAGACTGCAAGTGAAAAAGGTTTGGCCGCAGTTCAGTGATTTTCAAGAAAATTATAGTTATTAATCATTGTTATGATACCTTTTTGTTGTAATCTAGTCATTTGACTGACAACAATAACTAAGTATAATGACAGTAATATTCGAACCCAGTGGCCTACTTTTTTTGAGCCATAGCCGAACTTAGCGACCCATCGTTTGTGGACCAACCGGAATAAGACAAGAACAGGATTCCTACTCCGGGATGCTTGACATGTGGGGTATTGCCAATGTTTCATTTAGGTTTTCATTCCTGTTATACTACAATAATAGAACATGTATGTATGTCATTGTTAGGCATATTTTCATTGATGGGTCAACTTCATGTTTTGCACAACCATAGACCGATGGTTGCCTGCAACAAGGTGAAATGACACTCTCCTCTGTTTTCAAATGTTTTAATAACGTGACAACTGCGCTGGAGACGTTCTTAGACAAGTCGCCCATATCAGAGGTTTAGTTGTGGTCAATTAGACTTGTCAGATTGTTATTTGCAATAACTTAATGAGGATTTGTCTATGGTTAATTGCACTTGTCCCTATGTTGTTTGTGATGTTTAAAACGTGTGTATTATTATATGGATTGATATTTCAATTACCACTGCCTTTTGACACAGCAGTGCGACAACTTCACTTATAGGCTGCAGGAGGTTTATTTCACCTTGTTGCCGGCACACATCGAGATATTGACGAAGAATGTGGCCAATTGGCATTTAAAATGTAAATAAACCTTATTAATTCTCCATAATTAATTTGATTGATTTCCTCGAGTAGGGCTACCAAGTTTTCTCTACTGTAAAAGCACTATATGGGCCAACGTGATAAATAGCCAAGTAGGAACACACCGAACGGTCTTTAGAGCGAACATATTGTGAGCGACAGGTTATCTAGTATAAATAAATGGAATGATACATGTGTGTGATCCTGTGACATATTTTGAATGTGATGTGAAAATTTCAGAAGAATTTGTGTATCCATTCCAAAGTTATGAAACATTGAATGAATTGGGCTGGAGTTTGCTTAACCAGAGATAAACCGACCTATAATTATTGTAAAAATGGGTGATAATTTCAAAAGCAACAAAGATACCTTAAAAATCATACTTCAGCTTGGAGACACCTGGTTTGGGTATTTAGAGATGTTAGAGAATGTCCTGGCATTGGTCTCCATCTTGTACTAAAAATGTTTAGCGAAAGTGTTATTATCTAGGCACATATCGCAGTTTGACGCCCTGACTATTTTAGTGCATGTTCTGGAATATAATATACAGTAATAATTAAATTTAACATTTTTTTAGTACTTTAAAGCAACTGTCACCTTTCTGAAAGCAGAATATATCAATATAGGTAAATGTTCCCGTAATATAGTTATTTTTAAATTTTATTAACATTATCACTTGTATTCGATGTTCAGGGACATAATATATAATATTCGAACAGAAATATACCCTTATTAAAGGGACCCATTGGGATAAGACATTTTCAATGTTGTCAATTTTGAAAATTTAATTTATATGAAGCTATATAGCCTACTGATCTTAGCTAAAAATAAGAAAAAGTCAAAAAACAATTTGAAAGCACAGAAAAAGAGCGAAATAGTTGTATGTCAAGGTCGTATATTGCCATGTAAATAAAACAAGTCAGCAATATTAAGCACTTTACATCACATATTCCCACGTATCAGACGGTAACATCAGAGTAGTCGCCGCTAATTGGTGTCTCAAAGTCAGGACACGGGAGGACACACCTGCAGCACTGATTGTCTACCCAACGCTGGGCCGATGCCATCCGCATGTGGCCCAATGCTGTGAAAACATTCAATCGTCCTTCAGGTATACAAATAGTTTGTTTGGATTAATTCTGGTTTCATAGAAATGCTGATTAAAAATATTGATAAAAATATAAAAATTCTGAAAAAAATAAAAACATGATCCGTGGGATACACTACTTCAGTGCGGAAGTAAAAACGAAAATTGATGTCATCCCAAGGGGCTGCTTTAAGCTACTTTTAATCAACTGTTACTTTTTATCCTTGCTTTTTTTGTCCGTGTTTTTTTACTGTTACTTTCTATCCTAGAATTGTGCCGCATGACAACAATGCGCCGTGTACATATGGTACACCGACGCTGTACGCTTATTTAGATATTGTACATGTCAGTATAATAAACGAATACATACGTACAAAAGCGTATATAGCGCGAAAATCTGGTCTAAGACCATTCGACGCGCTGCACATATTTTAAAAATTATTTTATTGTCAACAAATGTCTACTGTGTAATAAAAATAACAATAATGTTATATTTTACAACAGGTTCAACTTCCAAGGCTGCAGTGAAAGCAATTGTTGGCTGGGAAAATATGAATAGGCTTGAAAAAAAAGAGTACCAGTCTCTTTTTGAAAAGGAAATAAAGATCCATTCTCCCTTGCAACATCCCAATATTGTGCGACTCCTTGGCATCTGCCAGCAACCTACATTGTGCTCCATCATGGAGTACGCATTTTTGAACCTATCACACATTGTTGAATTCGAAGATGATGTAAACCACACAGTTTATAATTTGAGACAACTCCTTACTCATTTGGATGACTATGGTGCATCAGATATGTTCTCTGAAAAGTTTGATCTACATACTATCGCAGCCATTGACGTTGCAAGGGGTCTTCAATACCTTCATAGCAACGACATCGCTCACCGAGATTTGAAACCTCATAACATTTTGGTCTCAGGTTGCAATGAACGGATATGGTGCAAGCTCACGGATTTCGGGGCATCACGCTCGATTATGGTACAGACTGCTTCAATACACACGAGAACAGCAGTTGTCAACCGTGGGACAGTAGTATTTAATGCCCCAGAAATACTGTTAAATACATTCCCCACACCTGGAGCTGGCCTTGATGCCTTCAAAAAGGCAGATGTTTGGTCTTATGGCATAGTGATTTTCTGTCTTCTGAACCCGGAGTTGCCGTATCCTTGGAGTAATGAGGTTGCCGGTTATGGCGCTAACTTCAAAAACATAATCATTGAGAAAATGCATGAAAAAGTTCTACCCTCTCACTCAAACGCGATACTGAACAAAGAACATTTGTTAAATTGATTCAGTAATTGTTGTAAGTTTATTGCGTCAAGCAGGCCAAATATGGAGACCATAGTACAAGCCCTCTCTCTCAATTTGAGAACAATTGTGACCAAACCCAGTGAGCAAAACGATGTGGGACCAGATTTATCAAATACACCCTCTCGATCAGACGATGTGCTTTTTTGCACCGATACAAGGATTGCACCTCCTGGGGCAGATATTGGCCTATCGTCAAAACCTCTGGTTACCGGGACTACACTCCCTGGCACTTATGCTAGGGCAAACATCTCCGAGACAGAAGAGGAATCTGCACTCATTAGTAAAAATCCACACTCACAGAGACAGAAAGAGGAGCTACACTTTCTAGCCACAACTCAGATACCACACCACCGGATCTACCTGCTCGGATCGCCACCCCTGAGTCAGACGCTGGGAATGCACCCGCTGCGAAAGATGAAGGGACCCCAGGGATAACTTTATCCGATGGTTACCCAGCTGTGGCAGGTATGGAAGGCTAAAATGTATGTTACAGCAGTTTTCTGCTGATACATGCATTTCGTGTTTTTAAATTATGCATCTTGCGGGATGCATAATCTTGTAATATAAATTATTTGTATTCATGAGCCACCACCACCTCCGTTCGCAGAAATTTGTGAACTTCATTTTTCAAGAGCCGCTAATCCAAATCGCTCATGATTTTGTTATGTAGCCACAACCTGTATAATCAAATATGTCACCCAAGCTGACGAAATGCGTCGTAAGTCGCAATTTGATACATCATGCTACATCACTTATAAGTGACCTAGCATCATTTTTTACATCGTTTTTAATTCGCAAATATGATAATTAAATCAGCTAAAATGGCCTTGATTTGATGTTTTTTTCCAATTTTTACATACATTGTTCTTTTTAATTTAAGTCTCATTTACACTCCAATCAGTGATATTTGTTTCTATTTACATGTTACCATACAAACAGTCGCTAATAAGTAGGAAAATATTGATACAGTGTAAGAATCTATACGATAAAAAACTATGGCATTTTCATATAAAATTTACAAACTGCTAGAATAATACCTGTATACGTTTATTAAAAAAAATGGGGTCGATTCAGATACCACACCACCGGATCTACCTGCTCGGATCGCCACCCCTGAGTCAGACGCCGGGAATGCACCCGCTGCGGAAGATGAAGGGACCCCAGAGATAACTTTATCCGATGGTTACCCAGCTGTGGCAGGTATGGATGGCTAAAATGTATGTTACAGCAGTTTTCTTCTGCTACATGCATTTCGTGTTATTATATTATGCATCTTGCGGGGTGCATAGGCTTGTAATATATAATTATTTGTGTTTATGAGATAGCCACCACCACCGCCGTTCGCAGATATTTGTGAACTTCATTTCTCAAGAGCCGCTATTAAATCCAAATCTCTCATGATTTTTTTATGTAGGCACCACCTATATAATCCAATATGTCACCCAAGCTGGCAAAATGCGTCGTAAGTCGCACTTTGACAAACCATACTACTAGCCTTGATTTGATGTATTTCCTATTTTTACACAAAATGTTCTTTTTAATTTTAAAATCAAGTACATTGCAATCAGTGATATTTGATTCTATTCACAGTCGCTCATACGAAAGAAATATTGATATGTCAGTGTAAGAATCCAGACGATAAACAATTATGGGATTTACTGAAGTTTACGAATTGTTAGAGCTATGCGTTTATTATTAAAAGATAGTGTCGAAGTAAATATATATTTCACATATTTTTATTGATAATCTAATGGTGTATTCTTTTCAAAAACTGTGCAAATTTTAACTAACCATGTTACAGTGTTTTGTGATATAACATTTTAAATGTAATTTTGTGTAGATTCATGATCTGTTAATATCTCCGATATTTATAAGCGACTTACGATTCAGTTCGCGAGATCGGGTCACATATGAAGAATGGTGAATATTCTTATAAATACAGTATCATTATTAGCTTCAAGCGATTACATAGTCCATTCAAGTATAGATAATATCAATGATTTACGTATCCTTTAAGAAGTGTTGACCATTGATACCAGATAATCTAGCTGGTATAATAGAAATTGAAATATATATTATTGCGTTTTTCCTATGTGGCAGGGTGCTCAATCGGAGTAACGTCACATGTTCCAGAGAGAGATATGCTGACAATGATAGAGATGGGTTTCCATCCTATACGAACGCACGAAGCTCTGTCGATAGGTGGAGATGTAGAAGCTGCCACAAACATCATTTGCGAGCCGCACACTGAGAAGTGAGTAAATACGTCACTAGGTATCATGTGTTTTTTTCATGGGTGACATTCCAAAAATTGTACTGGTAAATAAAATATAATGGGAGACAAGCTGGTAAATGCCTTGTATAGCTAATAAATGCCCTAATTATTGAGTATATGTAATAAACTAATGCAAGTATCACTTTATTTTTAGCTTCAAAAAAGGATCTCCCCTTGTGAACGGTCCTGTAGGCTTGACTGCTAAAATATTTGATTGTTCAATTACGTGTTTCATTGTAGATCGGCTGGGAAACGAAAATCCAAGACTTGTAGAATGCAGCAAAGATCAGCAAAGAGGTGAATCTTTATTTGTATGTTACTGCTCTGGAGCAGTTAAAGACTTAGAAAATTGAATCGATTGGCATAGACATATCTTCATTATGACTTCCAAGTAGCACAAGTTCAATAGACTATTTTGGTAAAATCACACGCAAATATATTGAACCGTAATCATTGTTCTATTATTATTGATAAAATGTACCATACAATAATAATGTACGTGATATTTCAAAACACGTATGTAAAAAAATCATACTTGTTAAGATTTTACCAGTTTTACTGTTTACATGAACACCACGTATGTGTTCATACACCTAATTATCTATCACTTACATATCGGCCTATTCAATGAAGGTTATACAGTTTTTAATTAAATCACAATACATTTTAAAATTAATTAGCATTAAAATGACAAAACTCTCTTCAACTACAACTTACAATCACCAATAAATCGGCTACCATGTATCAGGCCTATGTATTTATTGTTATGATTTTACATGAATACCACGTATGTGCTCAGGTTCATCACTAACATACATATGGATGTTTTAGGAGTAACCTCTTTGAGAAGATGTATGCAGAGTTATCGTTAGACATGTTAGATGAGGGAGAGCAAACTTCAGGTACATACTTAATATATTAAAACATGATGACAGAAAACATGTTAGAGTTTTTAATTACAGCCATGATAACTGCTAAAAACATAATAGTTTTTAATAGCTGAGATATATTTATATTATCTATTCAACTGCATATGTAGGCCTACTGTGTGTAAAATGTGACCCTTCATGTATTTATATTGTGTTTTGAATTTCCAGGTGGTGAGGAGAACCATCAAAATATTGACAGGCAAGTGTACCCTGTGTTAACCAACAAACACAATACATTTCTGGGTTGATGTTAAAGGAACTAACTCGGGCTAAAATCATAAAAAATCGGTGATTTTATTTTGGCTTATCAATATGACCATATGATGTAAACATGTCCATAGACTAGAACTGCAATTTAAAAAAAAAAAATTGTGCTGCGCATTTACCAGTTAGGCTAGATATAGAGACAAAATTTCCGTATTTCTTATTTTTGACATGGTTGTCCAACTTTTGGGTATGGGCCTTTAACATAAACGAAGATGATAAACAACAGTGCGAAACTAAGGCACATGGAGATTGGAGTGTTTCGGGACTTCGTGCTAAAAAAATGTATCGTTAGTTGAGATAGTGATGAAAGGGTCATTATGTGGAGATTATAGTGTTTCAAGACCTCGCGCTAACAATTTTACTCATTATTTGCTGTAGAGATCAAAGAGTTATGGAGTTTAAAGTGATTTGATACTTTGTGCTAACATATTTTTCCCGCTTATTGTCCCAGAGATCAATGGGTTAATCGTTATAGAGATTAAAGTGTCTCCAAAACATCCCACAATGCCATGTAATGAAAATAATAAAATGTGATGAGATGTAATAAAAAAATGTCATCATTGACAGTTAAATGTTATAATTGAGGGAGTAATTTGAAACCAAAGGGGGTAACTTGGAACTAGTTTCAGATTACCCCCGGAGTTAACCTGGATTTGTAACCTGGATTTGTAGCTCTGGCCAACCATTAAATTGGCTCAACCCAATAAATTTTGTGGATGATCCGGATCTGCCACTATGTAAATATTATGTGAAGCAAAACAACTTTATGTTCGAAAATTGGCTAAGTTGCATATCCAAGATAACAGTCATCACATTTCCTTCTGTTTTGACACACATGTTTCACATTTCTCAACATTAGTATTTATCGGATCGTCTAGAAACTATTTACTCATATTCTTTGACCTAAACGTGATCACGAGCAGTGACACACATAGACCACATGGGACAATCATCTCAATCTATCGTCATTTCATCATCACGTGACAGGAATATTGACAACGACGAGATGAAAGTTTGCGATGATGGTGATCAAACAAGTGACAACCAGACAAGGTCAGGAAGTGACCAGAATGAAGATACGGACTCAACACATGAAGGTATTCACAATTTTTATACCCTGAATGTAAAACTTCATCAGACAGCATTCATTTGTGAATGACAACTTGTAAAATACTTGTCGCGTATTGCTTTTGATCAAGTAGACATTTTTGATGGCATCTGCCTCACTGAAATAGGCAGGGCCGCTTTTCGAAATATCTAAACATACTCGGCATTTTTGAGTAGAATTTGTCATCCAATTGTTTTTTCATAATTTGGGTGTGCTGAATTCGAATCTGCCAGACGACATTCTCTATTTTGTGTTCTTCACCCTCAAATTAACAACAAAAAAAACCGCCAAAATATAAATATACAGCAATTTTTGTATGGTTCGTCGCACAGGAATGCACAATTTATGGTTTCTAGAATATTTGGAGTCGAAAAATTCATTTGTGATGTCTTTTTAATCCTGTGACCTATATTTGACTTTTAAATCCATGATAGTCGCCGTTTTTTACATATTTACAATTATAATTCAGTGCGCTTTTCGAAGTATCAAACACATCAAACACTTTAGAATATGATGTGTCCTGAAACATCATTAACGTGTGCAGATTATCAAATGACCATTTTATCCATCTCCCCTACAGCAAGGCTAGGCTTCTCGAGGTCGCAGGTTGCTGAAGCAGCCATAAATCACCGATTGGGATTGGGAGGAAGGTCTGAAAATTTAGATATTGCATAAGGTCTATTCATTTTTAATTTTTTTAAAGAAAAAATATGAATACGTGTGCAATTAGGATAAAGTCTAAGAGAAGGCCAAGCTCTGCTACCTCGGGAGAAGCTTAGCGTTGCTGTAGGAAAAATGATTATATTTATTTCAGCCTGTTTAAGTTCTATTATGATTACACAAAAATTACTTCTTTGATTTAGGATTCTATAGACGTCGGATTATGACGTCTAAAGACGATCCCGACATCATAGGTATTCAAATGAAGCAGAAAGAGCTAACTGAGACATATATGATGCTTTCTAGTAAAAAAAACACCCTTTGGTTTCCATGGTTTATACAAAATATGTCAGCGCTTTAAGGGCTATTAGTGGCAAAAGAGTATCCGACGTTTCCTGGAATGTGATTTTGTGAGTTTTCATGTTGTAGTCCTTACCGGCTCTGTAGAATACCGTCCCAGCAATCTATCTTTCAAGCTGAATAGCTAACTGGACTGAGATGCATAGATGCATTTTTTTTGTTATTTTGAAGGTGATGGACACAAAATAGAGAGTGTCATCCGGCAGATTCGAATTCAGCACACCCAAATTATGTAAAAACAAGTGCATGACAATTTATATTCTAAAATTCCGAGTGAAGTTTAACAAAAGCCTTTTTTCATATTTCTGCCCTGACTAAAACCACACATTTCGTTTTATAGTAAAGATCTAGCTATCTGGCACACTTTTCCCGATATAAGCCATATTAAAGCGGCACAACCAGACCAAAAATCTTCCAAAAGCTAATGTTTTATTTTGGCTCTTCGATATGTCTATAATATGTGAACATGTCCTTAAACTAAAATAGCGATTTTTGTTAAATTTGGGGTTGCTATGACAAAGTAGCAAGTGGTCTGAAAATTCTGTTTATCAGTTATTACTGGATTTCTTATTTTGGACATGCATGTCTTAAAATAAATCTCGTCCTTATTTCTCTTTTAACTTGTAAATGCGCTAAACAAAAATATTTTTCACACAATTCTAGTCTATGGACATGCTGACATATTATGGACATATCGAGGAGCCAAAATAAAATGATGATTTTGGCTTAATTGTGACCCTTTAATGTTATAATAAATTCCCCCTGGTAGGATTGTCGCATGATGTATGTTCCAATATTTCGTACAGCTCCCATAGATGGCTATGATTATAGATTAATTGTGTAGTAATGGAGAGGTCAGTGCACGAGCCAGTGCGTTAAATGTAATGTATTTATTTCTTTGCTTTGTTTGACAGATAGCTCAGATGATGCCATTATGACCGCAATCTGGAAGACGTCTGGTAGAATAAACATACAACAGGCTATTAGCATCTGCATATATGGCCAGATAGAAGATGAGAATGACATATGCACTTCACTTCCTGCAGCAGGGAAAAAAGGCCTGTACATTGTTGATCTTGCCCATGTAAAACCTTGTGTTCTGAGTACTGATGATTCTGGGGCATATTCATCTCACTCTTGTAATACAGCAGCATATAGAGTTTACTCAGGAGATAAACAAGCGGAGTGCTTGCAGGGAAAACGCCTCAGCAAATCTGATCTGCATCATCTTAACCACCAGGATGATGGAAGCAGGATCATGTATTTAAAACGACAGTATAGTTATCGTCAGGAGCATAGCAGCCATGCAAGACAGATACTCAAATGTGAAGATGCTGTAACGGGGGATCCAGGACCCTATGCTATTATTCAGTACACAGATAACTTCTCATTTCCAGGCCCTCACGGGAATTCTAAAAATAGTGAGACATATCTTAGGACTAAGCCAAGTGTGATTAAACAAGCAAGAACATTGGGGGGGGGGGGAAACATGTCCGCAAAGCATATCATTCGACGCATTGACACAGATAATGGGGGATCAATACACATAAATTCACCTTCGGACATCGTACGCAATAGACAGCAAGTTTACAACGCTTTTCGATCCATGAAAGGCAGACATAAAACAAGGGACACTGGGCCGACAAGAGAGCTTGATTTCAGCAAGCTGGTGTGTCTCATGAGCCAATACAATTTTTTTGAAAGATGTGTCTTTAACAAAAAAAAAGACATTTACCCCAAGACATTTGCTGTCCATGACCCGGCATTGGTGTGGATGAAAAAGTCTTGTACACCTTCCTCTATATTCCCACGATCACAAGTAGGAATTGATATGACCTACAAGGTTGGTCAATTCTATGTTAAAATATTTAGTTTCCCACATCCTATGTTCACCTTGAAAGATGAAGAGAACAGAAACCCAACAATTCTTTTGGGAATGATGTACATGACAACAAGAGATGTGGCTGACTATGAATATCTGGCCAGCAAGCTCGACTCCCTTGGAATACATTCTTCGATCTATGGCACAGATGGTGAATATGCTTTGGAAAAGGCAATGGAAAACGTTTTTCCAGTTGAAGGAGTGTCCCAATCGAAACAGAGCCTTCATCTACGGTGTTTTAACCATGTTGTGGATGATTTAAAGGCGGAGCTGAGAAAGCTACAGGTTCCGAAAAAGTGTGCAACCGAAATAATCACGGAAATTCTCGGAAGGGAATATGATGGTATCCGAAAGAAGGGTCTTATTGATTGCAGTGAGGCAGACTTTGAAGCCAAGTGGAATGAGCTGTCTAGCACTTGGCCACATGAGTTTGTGGAATATATGAGCAGCACTAAGCTCCGTGTACGACCATTGAAAGACACCTTGATGGTTTGCATGGCGAGATCAGTTAGAGTTGCAGTAGGGCTCGGGGATCCACCAAACAAATTTCATAACCAGAGAGCAGATTCCATAAATAATGTTCTCAAAGAGGAAATGGGACATGTCAAAGTCGACCAAGTAGCCCTACATGAACTGGTTGAAGCAAATATGGTGGATCAACAGTACGAAGAATTAAGCAAGGCACTATATGGCATGGGTGAATATCGCCTGGCTCATGATTTCAAATATTTGCAGAAGAACCCAGTTCAATGGAGGACAATGAAACCAGAGCAAAGGGAGAAGTTTATCAGCTCTGTTCTGGGGAAAGGTGTGATACGTCCCAGAAATGAAACGAGAGACGCACAATTGACCAAACTGTCTGTACAGCCAGGCGAATGTGCAGCTCTGGCTGATCTCCTGTTGGGAATGGTGCAAAAGATGTGGCAGAAGGCAGAGACCATAATCTCCTGCTATGACATACGAGAGTTGCCATCTGGTGATTTTTCCGCAACTGATTATGACTCAGCCACAGTAGTTCGTTTAAGTACCTCTGGGATGGAGTGCCAATGTAAAGAGTTTACAGTTTGTATATGCGCCCATGTACTTGTTGTCGCAGAACTGACGGGGCAACTGCAAGATACCCTGGCGAAATTCCATGTTGCTCAATCTAATATAATCAACAGAAAACGACCAAAGAGTGCAGGATTGAAAGGGGGTAGAAAGCCGAGAAAAGGAAGAAACAATGTTGCATCAAAGCCCATAGAGGTAAAAATAGACCCCGGCATGATGCGAGTAGGTAATGATGACATCAGTAGACCTAGGCCTGTGGCGTTCACAGAGGTTTACCATAATGACGAACCTTTTGAGAAAATAAAAGGGAAGAAACCAGCGATGTGCCAATCATGCAGGGTACAATTCCAAAAGAACCCTTTGCCACCAGTAGATATTGCTGTAAAGCACAGGGAGCGGTATATATATCCCCATCGTAATAAAGATAGTAGTATAGATTACAGGCCAACCGTTAATAAACTGGCTACACGCTACTATTGTATGAAGAAGCAGTGCCTCTTGAACAGACACCATTATTTTTGGGTTGGTCTGTTAAAAATAGCAGACGAAACAAACCTTCAGCAGTGCCATTATAGCTATATTAAAACTCAGGTTGGTTATGTCTCTGAGAGATCCTAGATCATTAAAAAACAATAGCTTTATCTTGACTTTGTCTTGTCGTAGGGATAGTAATTATCTTGTCACAGGAATGTGTATACTATTGATTAATTAATACCATGCAAAGGTAATCTGTAATCTCTCTCACACCTATCGACCTTTTCAGGGGGTAATTCATTTACCTACCAACCTTTTCAGTTGTTTAGCAAATGATATATTAAGCTATAAGCTACATAATTGCGCATGATTGTATGGTTATTTGATTTTAGCTGTTATTTTATAAATGTGTTGGTCTTATAATTCTACAACAACAGCATATATAATTTACACATATTTATTGTAGGCCTACCAGGTGGTTTTAGATTTTTGACAACCATTACTAAAACTATGTTGTGTGCTAGTCGCTTTGAAGTAGGCTTACGACATAGTTATGATAATGCTAAAAGGCTTGTAAACAGGTTAACTTAATATAAGATACTAGTATTACACTTAACCCTTAAAACGACTAGGCCTTAGATGCTCTTTGAAACTTGTTTTTATTTCATATTCAGTATTACTTGCTATGTAATAGTGATCATTGCTGCATTGTGGAATACAATCGTCAAAGTTTTAAATACATCACAATAATGTTATTATATGAATTGACCACATCAATTATATGCTTAGACTGCAATGAAAAGTCTATGTCGGTCACAACTCAATCCTCCTTATCTATATTTGTATTGTGTAAGGAACCAGACCTATCATTTAGCTTGGTGGCATCCACAACCACCTTCACCGTGGAGATTCTCCTTCACCAGGTGACGCCATGTAGGAAATCTTAATTTCTGTCTGAAGCTGCATAGTATGCATCTTTATAGGCCTATTACTTCAGCAACGCTGTTGTGTTTTGGGGTGTAGAATAAAGATTTAGGATTTGTTGCTCTGCACAAAATACAGTTACCCAAGGGGGGGGGGGGGAGGATGTTGGTAGCTGTAAATTGTGCAACGCAACGCAACAAGCTTGATTTTTCTTTAATTTACAAAAGTAAAACATTTTCAAGTATTCTGGAAAGGATTCTATTATTATTTAGCTTGGTGACATCCACACCCACCTCCAAATTGGTGAGATTCTGTTTGATCACAAAGGCTGATGTGAGAAATCTTCAATTCAGTCTGGCGGTGTTCAGATGTATCATTATAGGCCCTAATAGCCTAAATATGAGCAATGTTGTGTTTGTTTGTTTTATGTAGAATAAATATTTAGGATTTGTTGCGTTGCGTTGCGAAGAAATCAGTTACCAAGGGGTAACTGTAAATTGTACAACGCAATGCAACAAACTTGATTTTTTGTAATTACCTAAAAACACATTTTCAGGTATTCTGGAAGGGATTAGATGTATTATTTAGCTCGGTGACATCTCTATAAAGCATCCTGTTATCCCTATCATTAATTGGAGAGAATTGGAGAGAATCTGCTTCATCAGATAGGGATAGCCAGAGAACACGATACATTAACTCATTTTATCTATCCAGAATAAAACAAGTACCCAGTATATTATGTCTAATTGACTCGAATTATTAGATTTCGTCTGGCTACATTATCGACTCAATAAAACAGTGTTACAAGCATACCACAGATAACTCTATGAGTGATCTCACATGTCGCGTAGAAGCGCACTACCCAGCAAACAGGATACATTGATTCTATGTTGGCTCAATGTTGGGCCACTGTCTGCTGTCCCAAAATTGAGCAACCATGTATCGAGTCAATGTATCGTGTTCGCTGGGTATAAGAAACCAAGTAATCAGAAATATCCCTGCAAACACCATACATATCACATATTATTTGAAATATTGCATGTTTTCATATACTCATGTGGCAGATTTTAATAACCAGTTTTAAACCATCATCACCACAACTTGTTTGCTGTAGCAACTCATTACTCATCTCATTACTTATTTCATCGCATATTGTAATATTTTTCAATATATTTTTCTTCAACGTTTCCATTTTATATTTTGTATATTGTATACCTTCTGTTATGCCAAGGAGAACAACTAGTGTCAATCTATGCTGTTTTTAATCCTTTGAGTTTCAAAAATAAAAATTAAGTTTAAACCATTATAACAGCTTAGCAATGCTGTGTGTGTTTTTTGGATGTGAAATAAAGATTTAGGATTTGTTGCGTTGCGTTGCGCGAAATACAGGTACCCAGGGGGTAACTGTAAACTGCGCAACGCAACAAACTTAATTTGTTAAAACAAATTTAAATACTCTGGAACGGTTTGGACGTATTAGTTAGGTTGGTGACATCCCCACCCAACTCCATAAAGCACCATGTGATCCCTATCGTTCATTGGGGATGTAAGAAATCTTCATTTCTGTCTGAAGGTGTTTAGGATGCATCATTATAATAGCTTGGCAATGTTGTTTGTCTTTTTGGATGTGGAATAAAGATTTTGGATTAGTTGCGTTGATTTTTATTAATTGACTAGACAACATTTTTAATTTTTCTGGAAGGGAAAAAATGTATTATTTAGCTTGGTGACATCCCCACCCACCTCTATCAAGCACCCTGTTATTCCTATGGTTCATTGGAGAGATATATTCTGCTTGATCAGAAAGGCTTATGTAGGAAATCTTAATTTCTGTCTGCAGGAGGTGTTTAGATGTAACTGTAAATTGCACAACGCAATGTAACAAACTTGATTTTTTAAATTTTCTAGAAAACATTTTGAAGTACTCTAACACCCTTTGATCCCCATCGTTCATTGGGGAGATCCTGCCTGACCGAGCAGAAGCCCGATGTAGGAAATCATTATTTCTGTCTGGAGGTGTTTAGGGTGTATCATTTTCATAGCTTAGCAACAAGCTTGATTTCCCTTTTATCGACTGAAAACATTTTCAAGTATTCTGGAAGGGACTAGACCTATTATTTAGCTTGGTGACATCCCCACCCACCTCCATCAAGCACCTTATTATCCCTATCGTTAATTGGAGAGATTCTGCTTGATCAGGAAATCCTCATGTGGGAAATCTTTATTTCTGTCTAGTGGCATTTAGATGTATAGCCTATCGCTTACCAATGTTGTGTGTTTTTTTGGATGTAGAATAAAGATTTAGAATTTGTTGCGTTGCGTTGCGCAAAATACAGTTACCCTCCTGGATAACTGTAAATTGCGCAACGCAACGCAACGCAACAGACTTTATTTTTTTTTAATTTTCTAGAAAACATTTTGAAGTATTCTGGAAGGGATTAGACATATTATTTAGCTTGGTGACATCCCCACCCACCTCTATCAACCACCCTGTGATCCCCATCGTTCAGTGAGGAGATCCCGCTTGACCGTGCAGAAGCCTGATATAGGAAATTTTCATATCTGTCTGGAGGTGTTTAGGGTGTATCATTTTATTAGCTTAGCAATGCTCTGTGACTTTTTTGGATATGGAATAAAGATTTAGAATTTGTTGCGTTGCGCAAAATACAGTTACCCAAGGGGGTAACTGTAAATTGCGCAACGCAACGCAACAAGCTTGATTTCCCTTTAATTGACTAAAAACATTTTTTTAAGTATTCTGGAAGGGACGAGACCCACTATTTAGCTTGGTGACATCCCCACTCAACTCCATCAAGCACAGTTTTCTCCCTATCGTTAATTGGAGAGATTCTATTTGATTAGAAAAGCCTGATGTGGGAAATCTTCATTTATGTCTGGACGTGTTTAGATGTATCATTATAATAGCTTAGCAATGATGTGTGTGTTTTTTTGGAAGTAGAATACAGACTTAGGATTTGTTGTGTTGCGTTGCGCAAACTACATTTACCAAGGAGGGTAGCTGTAAATTGCGCAACGCAACGCAACAAACTTAATTTTTTATAATTTTCTAGAAAACATTTTGAAGTATTCTGGAAGGGATTAGACATATTATTTAGACATCCCCACCCACCTCTATCAAACACCCTGTGATCCCCATCGTTCAGTGGGGAGATCCCGTTTGACCGTGCAGAAGCCTGATATAAGGAATTTTCATATCTGTCTGGAGGTGTTTAGGGTGTATCATTTTAATAGCTTAGCAATGCTCTGTGTCTTTTTTGGATATGGGATAAAGATTTAGAATTTCTTGCGTTGCGCAAAATACAGCTACCCAGTTAGCCTATCGCTTAGCAATGTTGTGTGTTTTTTTTTTGATGTAGAATGATGATTTAGAATTTGTTGCGTTGCGTTGCGCAAAATACAGTTATCCAGGGGGGTAACTGTAAATTGCACAACGCAACGCAACAAGCTTGATTTTCCTTTAATTGACTAAAAACCTTTTCAAGTATTCTGGAAGGGATTAGACCTATTATTTAGCTTGGTGACATCCCCACCCCCCTCCATCAAGCACCTTATCATCCCTATCGTTAATTGGAGAGATTCTGCTTGATCAGGAAATCCTCATGTGGGAAATCTTTATTTCTGTCTGGAGGTGTTTAGATGTATAGCCTATCGCTTAGCAATGTTGTGTTTTTTTTAATGTAGAATAAATATTTAGAATTTGTTGCGTTGCGCAAAATACAGTTACCCAGGGGGGTAGCTGTAAATTGCGCAACACAACGCAAAAAACTAGATTTTTAAAAAAATTTACAAAACATTTTGAAGTATTTTGGAAGGGATTAGACATATTATTTACCTTGGTGACATCTCCGTCCACCTCCATCAAGCACCCTGTGATCCCTATTTTTCGTTGGGAAAATTTCGCTTGAGCAGAAACCTGATGCGGGAGATCTTCATTTCTCTTTGGATGTTTTAGGATGTATCATGAGAATAGCTTAGCAACGCTTTGTCTTTTTTGCATGTAGTATGATGATTTTGCATTTGTTGCGTTGCGTTGATACAGTTACCCAGGGGGTTAACTGTAATTTGCGCAACGCAACATAAATTGTTTTAATTGTCTGGAAATGAGATGAAATGTGTTGAGGATGTATTTATCGTCATTATTACAATTAAGCAGATTTTCAATTACCCAGAAATCATTTTTAAGTATCCTGTGAGAGATTTTAATTATTCTGGGTTTTTTGAGACGACCCCTGAGATATTTGTTGCGTTGCGGTGCGTTGCGTTGCGCAAAATACAGTAAGCCCTATTAAACATTTTAAATTTACTTGAATCGTGCATCAAAGCCAATTTACCAGTCGAGGAAACCAATAACGTAATTGTTTGTTTAATAATTCGTACCGGATCCAACCAGATCCCCATTAGACAATTCCTTTTCATACACATACCATTCTCCACACATAGATGTCGCTCAGGTCACCCACCACTGCATCTCTGAGGTCAGAATGTACACATACGTCACATCAGAAATAAAAAAAACAAATCTGCATTATGTGGGTACAGGCCCGTGGGGACATTATCTGGGTAGAGGCCCGTGGGGGCATTATCTGGATACACGCCCGTGGGGGCTTCTCGGCTTTTTCTGGGTACAGGTCCGTGGAGGCTTTATCTACATACAGGTCCGTGGGGGCTTCTCTCGGTACAGGTCCGTGCTGGTTTCTCTGGGTACAGGTCCGTCGGGGCTTTATCTGGGTACAGGTCCGTCGGGGCTTCTCTGGGTACAGGTTCGTGGGGGCTTCTCTGGGTACAGGTCTGTGAGGGTTTTATCTGGGTATAGGCCTGTGGGGGCATTCTCTGGGTACAGGCCCGAGGGAGCATCCTCTGGGTACAGATCCGTGGGGGCTTTATCTGGCACTGCGCAAAAAGGGGTCGTATTATGTACCAGTCGGCACAGAGTGATGCCGCAATATGAGCCACATTTAAGCGAATTCGGGTGCCGTTGATGCAGACGTCATCGGGCGTCATGCAGCACAGATGACATCGTCACTGACTTCACATCAGCACAGCTTTGGCCGTTTGCGGGCTGAGAGTCAGCAACAGATATACGGGTACTGATGACACAGATAATGCTGATCAATAAGCTAATCACCAGGGGTCAGCACTAAATTTGTGTGTCCCATGAAATACAAAAAAAAGCTAGTCATAACGTCCTTTATCTGTGTGAAGGCTTCCAGGCTTATGGTGTATATAGTAGGCCTATTCCGTAATATGTATATACCCGTGCCTTAAACAGTGAATAAACAGTGAACGCCCATATTTATGTCAGTCTCTTGAATTATAAAAATGACTAAAAACAAACAAAAAGTAATATGGTAGGCCTAAATGATGGTACAGAATGATTTTAACATAGCTTGTAGCAGGCTTGGGGCCAAAGTATTCGGTACTTCGGTACTTTAGTATTTGAGTACCGATTTTGCAGTACTCGTCGGTACTCAGTACTCGTACTTGTACTCAAATACTTTTAAAAATAAAAGTACTTTTAATGAGTACTTACAAGTACTTTACGAGTACTAGTCATCTCAAATTGATTCAAAATAGCGCACAG
Organism: Flabesymbios commensalis; assembly: GCA_964017125.1. Taxonomy (NCBI): domain Eukaryota; kingdom Metazoa; phylum Annelida; class Polychaeta; order Terebellida; family Flabelligeridae; genus Flabesymbios; species Flabesymbios commensalis. The sequence goes on along the minus strand of OZ024904.1, from coordinate 13,836 downwards.
ACAAATCCTAAATCAATATTGCAGGATATGGAACATTCAGTTAAGACTTTTTTCACCATCCATTTATCTATTATATTGAAAAATGATTTAATAAATACTTTTAAATTATTTTAAAACTAGTCCAATTCCTAACATCAACTTTTAACAAAAGTGCACTGTCTTTGCAATATCATGCAGCTAATTGCTTGTTCTGCCTTGTATATACTAGTATACTCGTGTAGTTCACAAGATAATTAAATAACTATTCCTAAAAAAAGACAAGAGTCGTTTCTTTGGAAAACAGGAATATGTGTTTATGTATAACATTTACAAGTGACTATACTATACAGTAGGACTAGTAATCATTTAAGGGGGGGGCGTGATTGTAACAATAATGTCGCGAGATTTAAGAATCACACTTACAACACCTCGTTCTTCGCAGCTAAGCCCCAGAAAACAATAAAAGTTTTAAAAGTCATTAAAACAATAATGGTAAAATGTTGGGCCAACGTTGAAGACTATGTACCAAGATAACCATAGGTTCAATTAAATATAGTTTTTGTTGGGACGATCGGTATTTGCATAATATTTGCACAATATTGGCCCAGTTGCGTAGACACTTAGCCGACATTTCCCCAGCACCGGAAAAATAATATCACTTGAGTGAACAAGTAATTTATAACTGTTATCTTTATAAAGCAGGTGAGTCTCGGTGTGGACTAAGATATATTAAAACTGCCATAGTTTATACAACTCAGTACCAGTGTTGTGTAAATATAAAAAAACACGACCGCGACAACGTGACGTCTTATCTACAGAGACCTTACAATGCCGGGCCAATGTCCACGACATTGTGCCAAGAATTAACCAGCAAGTACGTAGGATTAACACATGATATAAAAGTACTGTTCAAGCTAAGATGACCAAAGTAATTAGACGGTAAATGTGACGGGCAGTAGTGTGATGTACATGTTGTACACAGGGTACTACAGGTAAGTGGGCACTTGTGATAATGTCTGTACAACCTGTGTAGGTGATCATGTGTGCAAATCGTATATGCGTGAAAAGTCATGGGTCATTGACCATGATACGGATTTTGTTGATGCTGGAAGAATGTGATTGGCTGGGAGGAAACCCGCGAAATCGTGCGTCTCCGTCGACAAGTTTTAGTGACTTGCTCATTTTATCTGGCAGCGTGAAGCTGCAGTTATTTACAATTGACTGTTCGTGATTATTACAGAATACATGTGAATAAAGACTGTGCAGAGATACCCTTTGTTATGTGTTGATGCCATGGCAACGCCACCAGCTATCTGGTCCACCCCCTGCCTATGCCCTTAAAAGCTTGAGTTCCGGATCCTCAACCCACGAAAATGAAGTCACGGAAGTGTGGTATGCAGCTAGTCGGGAGACTAATTCCCACCCGTGACATCTGGCGCCCAAGTGCAAGGATCCATGAACTGAAGCAGTGAGTGAAGGCAAGAAGTGTGGACAAGTTCCAGGAAGGATGAGCTCGACAAACCATCATGGTCATGTGACTTGTCGGTAGAAGACCGTCAGTACAGTGTGTGTGCTTCATGTGTACGCCATCATGACCTCAGAGATGTGTAGCCTTGTGGGTACAGCGTCGTTTGTGTGAAGGCAAGTGTATACGTTTTTTCGTCAAAGTGACAGTTGTGTCAGTCTATGGGCCCATAGCATGTTTGTCGTGTGTAAACTGTAAAGGTGGTTTATACAAGGCAATACGGTATTCTGTCAGGAGAGGTGTGTGACATACAGTGAGGTGTTAAAATAACTCCTCACGCGTGTGTATGTCATGTTTACGACGTGGACAAGTCGTTGATCTCTCATAGTTGGCGTGATTTAATAAGTTATATATTTGCATCTTGACATTGACTGTACGGCGTGTACGGCAAGTGAGGCGGTATGGGTTTTCTGTGCAGATATTTTGTGCAGTATTGCCTGTATCAGTAACTTTGATAGCGAGGCTGACAGCTGTCAGAATAGTTTTTTGTGACAGTTAGGCCAAGTATTAAAATTAGCAGTCTTCAGTGAATTTCTACATAAGTTCTACACTACCCAGTCTACAGTAACGTTACCGGACTTGTTTGAGGCTTTTTCATATTATTATAAGCCAGGACTGATGAATCCAGCGTTAGTTTAGATGATAGCGTGTTGCTATGTGGAACTAGAATCTACAGTACAGATCTAATTGTGAACTGAAGTTTATAATTGTGATTTGACATAATATAGTATTTAATTTGTTAGGTTGATTATATTGTAAATTGAGTTCTGTGAATTATAATATATTAAAGAATCTGACAATAGATGAATTGTGGGTTAGATTCACTTGTGTTTCTAGCTCAGAACTTATCTATTTTTCTGAGGTTTAGCTCATCAGTTTGTGTATTGTATTTTTTCTCGAAAACCATGATGTCTGGTTAAATCTCTCCCCATTTCAGAGGCTATTGACATTGTTGGAGGATGGAGAATGCTGTCAGTGTCATAATCCCATTTCACTATTGCACTTAACCCTTCCCCTCCCCCCCTATTTTTCCTATATACTAATTCCCCCCATTGTTCATTGTCTGATTAATTCAAATGAGAAATATTGTGGGTACAGTTGATAATTAATGGTTTGAAAATGTGGTGACAGGCATATAAACCTGTTCACTAATGATATTTTCTTGACAAACCGGTTAATTTTTCATGTCGATTTTTCATGTTGAACATTGAACGAGTAGTCTAGTCGGTTACAGTGACTTTTTTTGTGACCTTGCTCATATTTATCATATTTGAAGGGTGAATTAGTTATCTTTCAATAATTTTATCAGACAGAAGCAAGCTTAATGTGTAATAAATAATGTCTGAAATTTAGAGGTGAATTTCAGAGCTCCCCAGGTTCTGACCGGTTTATATTGGCCAATGACCTGGTGCAGTTATTAAAAGACTTAGTATTTTAATATCTGCGCCAGCGAATGGTAGCTTGTTCACCAATTATTGTTCCAATATTTTGCATTATTGAACTGAACTTGGTCATTAGACTTGCTTCACCTTTGTTTTTTTAAACCACCAGCCTGTTAATCGGAAGCCTGTTAGGTAATTTTTTTGACATATAATTTGTGTGTCATACATTCAGTGGGTTTGGTCCTTGTGTTTTTTTCAACGAAAGGGTGATTTATTGTATCGCTGCTGTTTGTTGATTGCTGCTTGGGTGGATGAATTGTGTATTCTGATTACATGTTTTTTTTTCCAAATGTGAATAAAAAATAAAAATGCAGGTCACACTACAGCACCCAGGTGATGGTTCTTCTGAGCCTAATGGACAAGGTTTGTATGGTACAGCATTTATATGGTGATGCACTTTGCCGTTATTTTGTGATTCAACGACTTTGTTGTTGTTGAACCGACACTTCAATAAATTAAATTTTATTGAATTGTCTGGTGACATTGTGTATTGAACAGTATAGTTCAAGTGATATTTTTTCAGGTGAGTTATAGGCCCCCTATGTGTTTGCTAGCTAGCTCTAATTTGAGTTACTAGTTTTATTGTATTCATTTTATGACCTATACCGTGATTCTGATTGCGATTTTCGATTGTATTCGTCGAATCATTTGAGTTAGTCTATTACGGCTTAACTTATATTTTTACGATTCACAGTATATGCGATTGTCGAATCATTTTTGAGTAATTCGATTACGGTTTTGACTTGTATTTTTTCTGATTGTCCAACTTGCATCAATTATGGCAGATGTCAATAAATTGTTGCAGGACATAGGCAAGTTGTCGCCCGCTGACAAAGAAAAAATTTCTGAGGCATGCGGTGGGAGCGTTGTGAAGGAGGAGAAGGATGGCGCGAGTAAGTTTTCATGTGACCGTAATTCGCAAGCGCGTATTTCTACGTTCTCTGGCGATGGGAACAAAGGCGAAGTTAGTTTTGCGCAATGGCGCTTTGAAGTACGCGGTCTGGTACGAGACAAAATCTATTCCGAGCCAGTCATCGTACAGACTCTACGCCGATCTCTTCGTGGCACCGCCGCCGACGTTCTCCTGCACATGGGCGAGTCGGTCAAAATTGACGAGGTGATCGATAAGATGGACAAAGTGTTCGGAAATATTTTGCCATCCGAAGCTGTACTCGAGCAGTTTTATTCCGCAAAACAGCTCCCGGCGGAGTCAGTTGCAGTCTGGGAATGCAGACTTGAGGACATTTTATCGAAGTTGAAGACCCCTTTGTTTTCTAAAGACGTAACGAAGTCTATGCTCAGGACTAAATTTTACTCGGGCTTACGGCCGGGGTGTTTGAAAAACGCGTTGCGCCATAGCTTTGACGGCGGCTCAAATTATGACGATTTGTTAGTTGCGGCTCGTGTAGCGGAGCTCGAAGAAGAGCAGGAGAAGAAAGCTAAGGCGCGGGCACAGCAGTCTGTTGTGGTCGATACGGGCATGGCGGCTAAGTTGGATAAGGTGTTAGCTAGCCTCGAGACGATGCAGAGCAGGTTGGATCGTTTAGAGCGGAAGGAGCAAAGAACTCCACCGTCCCAGCCACCGAATAAGCAACGTACCCGATCGTTCACCGGTAACTGCTACGGGTGCGGTCAGACTGGACATATAAAATCGCGGTGTCCTTTAAACGCACAGCAGCCTGCTTCGGGGGGCGGAAAGTAGGCCGATATTCATCTAGCCCCGAATCAACCGTAAACCGTTTAGTAGGCCAGGCTAACGAAGTTGATATGTGTATAAGTGGCACGGATACCCGAGCATTACTTGACACTGGTTCCATGGTAAGCACGATTTCCGAAAGTCTCGTCGTCAAGTTGAAGTTACAGGTTAAAGCGCTCGACGACTTGATTCGGATCGAGGGTGCTGGTGGGCACAACATTCAGTACCTGGGCTACGTGGAAGCCGAAATTAAATTTGCGGACTTGTCCGTGGAATCAACTTGTGCCTTATTTTTAGTTGTTCCGGACACAGTCTATCATAGCTCCGTACCTGTTCTCGTCGGAACAAATATTTTACGCTCTGTTTTACCATCCATTACCCGTGATATATCTACCGCTTGGCGTCTCGTTGGTCGAAGTTTGTCTGCGCAGGACAAGCTTAATAGCTGTCGAGCTAGTCTTGGACAAGTAAAGACGACCAAGGCGGTTACTATTCCTGCTGGTAGCAGGGTTATGATTAACGGTTTAACTCGTGCTGCATCGGCCACGTGCATGAAAATTAGTGTGCTCATGGAGGATTCTGACACCTCGCGACTTCCGGGTGGGCTAATATTAACCCCTGGCCTCCGCTTTCTGAAACCCGCTAGTTCAGTGGAAAGGGTGGCTGTTGAGGTCTCGAACGTGTCAGGACACGCAGTGACTCTCCCCGCGAAGAGCTGTTTGTGTGAGCTACATCACGTTGATGGGGTACCTCCGGAAGAGACAGTGGCCGATGACATGCGTCCGAGTGAGGATTTCCGTGATAGGTTTTTAGAGTCTCTGCAGACGAGCTTGCAGTCTGACCAAGTCCAGGATGTCTGGAAGATGATAGGTCGCTATGCTGATGTTTTTTCACAGCATGACATGGACTTGGGTCACGCCAAGTCGGTGACGCATCGTATTCGCCTGACCGATGACACTCCGTTTAAGGAGCGGCCGAGGCGTATTCCTCCCAACATGATTGAGGACGTGCGTAAACATCTTCAGGAGATGGCCGACTTGGGCGTGATTCGTCGTTCAAATAGTCCTTATGCGTCCAACATTGTTTTAGTTAAGAAGAAGGATGGTATAGACTTAAGGCGTTTTTGCATAGACTTAAGGCGTCTAAATTCCGTGACGATAAGGGACGCGTATTCTCTACCTCGGATAGATGAGTCGCTAGATGCGCTCGGTGGAGCTCGCTGGTTCTCTACACTTGATTTAAAAAGTGCGTACTGGCAGGTCGAGCTCGAGGAGGAGGACAAAGAGAAGACCGCGTTCACGGCTGGCGCTTTAGGTTTCTGGGAATGTAATGCCATGCCTTTTGGGTGCACTAATGCCCCAGCCACATTCCAGAGGCTAATTGAATCCTGCATGGGAGACTTGTATCTGTCTTCATGCCTATTGTACCTGGACGATATTGTAGTGTTCAGTAACACGTACGAAGAACACATCGAAAAGCTTGAAGCCGTTTTTGAGCGTCTCCGTCAGAACGGTCTGAAACTAAAGCCGAGTAAATGTTGTTTCTTTCAACATAGAATCAAATACCTGGGACACGTTATCTCAGACGAAGGAGTGGCAACTGATCCGGATAAGATAACAGCGGTGAAGGCGTGGCCAGTGCCCACTACGGCCGAAGAACTGCAAAGTTTTATCGGATTTGTCGGATTTTATCGCCGTTTTATTAAACATTTTTCCAAGATCGCCCGCCCGTTACATGATGCACTACAGAGGAGCGGAATCCAGTCGACTAACCGGAAGGGTCATCGCCGTAGATCGACCCCGGTTGAGTGGAATCCGGCTCAGCAAGAGGCGTTTGATAAACTCATTGAGGCATGTACGACAACCCCAGTGTTGGCGTTCGCTGATTTTAAGAAACCTTTTAAAGTGTACACTGACGCTAGTCTCGAGGGCCTAGGAGCCGTTCTTTATCAGGAACAGAATGGGCGTGACAGGGTGATTGCGTATGCGAGTCGTCGCCTCAACAAGGCTGAAAAGAACTACCCTGTTCACAAGCAGGAATTTCTAGCTCTTAAATGGGCTGTAACCGAGAAATTCGCTGACTACCTGATAGGCTCGAGCTTTACCGCGTTTACAGATAACAACCCCCTAACCTACGTTCTTGGTTCGGCCAAGTTGGACGCGACCGGTCATCGTTGGGTCGCCCAACTCGCCAACTTTAACTTTGACATTAAATATCGCTGCGGTAAGGCTAATATCGACGCGGATTCTTTATCGCGAATTAAGTGGCCGAGCGATTTGACAAGTATGGCGACTGCAGAAGTTGTTGACTCTGTGTTACAGTCCACTAAAGTAGACGTTCCTTTAGCCGAGGTTAGGTGCTTTAGTGGGTTGGCCTTTGCTAATGATCCAGCAAATGTGATCCTACCCTCCTCGGGTATCAAGAATATTAACTGGTCTGAGGAGCAGCGTAAAGACGTCGCGATTAATATCCTAGTTGAGCATGTGGGTGGTAAACCCCTCAACCCAGACCAAAAAAAGAACCCTCACGTTAAGCGACTGTTGCGCCATCGCAAGCGCCTTATCATGAAAGATAATGTCCTTTGTCGCCAGCGGCAAGTAGAAGGAGAGATGATGTTCCCAATGATATTGCCACCAGAGTATCATAATCGTGCTCTGAAGGGATGCCACGACGAAGTGGGTCATATGGGTAGAGAACGAACGTTGTCCCTTTTGCGTGACCGTTTTTACTGGTCATCTATGTCCGAAGACACTGCCGCCTACATAGCGAAGTGCGACCGTTGCCTGCGACGTAAAGCAGTGCAGGACCGAGCAGCTTTGGTAAATATTACTAGCACCCAGCCGTTGGAAATGCTGTGTATTGATTTTCTCTCTCTAGAACCCTCTAAGGGTGGAGTGGAAAATGTTCTTGTGGTGACAGATCACTTTACGCGTTATGCACAGGCATTCCCCACGCGCAACCAAACGGCTCGTACCACTGCTCGAATCCTGTTCGAGAATTATATAATCCATTATGGATTTCCAGCCCGATTCCATTCGGATATGGGCCGTAATTTTGAAAGTGCCACTATAAAGCATCTCTGTCAGCTCGCTGGGATTGAAAAATCTCGTACGACGCCGTATCATCCGATGGCTAATGCTCAAGTAGAGCGATTTAATCGCACGCTCCTAGACATGCTTGGCACGATGGACAAAGCCCAGAAAACCGACTGGAAAAAGTATGTGCCAGCTCTCACCCACGCCTACAACTCCACAAGACATGAGTCAACCGGCTATTCACCTTTTTTTCTCATGTTTGGGCGTCATCCGCGGCTCCCTGTGGACTTGCTGTTTCGAAGGCAGGGTGATGAGGCTGAACAGCAAAATTACACCGATTATGTAGCTGGTCTGAGAAAACAGCTAGAATATGCGTATTCGTTAGCTTCGTCTAGCGTAGCGAAGTCGCAGCTGCATAACAGCCAAAACTACAACAAGAAAGTACGTGGTACTTGTGTAGAGGTAGGGGATCGCGTGCTAGTGAGAAACGTGGGTGTGCGTGGCAAGCACAAAATAGCAGACCGGTGGGAGGAGGAAGTATTTGTTGTCCTGGGCAAACCGAACCCAGAGATTCCTGTCTACACAGTGAAACAGGAAAACGGCAAAGGTCGTACTAGGGTCCTTCACCGTAACTTGCTGCTGCCAATAAACTACGTTCCGCCGGCTAAACAGAGGGAGACTTTAACCCCTGTTGCGGTCGTTCTAGAAGAGGAGACTGAGGGCCAGGTTACTGTCTCTGATGAAGAAGATAGTATGTCGGTAGTTTCGGACGATTCAGATATCGGTCCACCGTTACTGCGGCCACGTCGTCAGTTGGCAAATCAACCACCTCGTGTGATTGAGCCGGAGTTAGTAGTTCAACCTCCTGTAAACCAGCCCGTACCTGAACCCCCTGCAACCCCCGAGGTTCTTCGACCCATTATTAATTTAGCAACCCCTATAGGTGGGGCGGAGGCTCTTCCTCCTGCTGATGATCCAGTGATAGCAGATGATCTGCGTGTACCCCCTGTGGTCCAGGATCATAGCCCCATAACCTCTAGTGGGGAATCAGAACACGAATCACCCCCACCTAGACGATCGCGTAGGAACCGGCGGCCTCCGGATAGGTATTCTTCAGATACTTACCAAGTATCCCAGCAGCATAGTCTGTCTGGATTGGAACAGCGAGTGGCGTTGCTACGGGATATTGGTCGTTTATTGCTAGAGACCGGTGGTTCCACGAAAGAACACTTTGTGTAGCCAAGTGTTTAGCGGATTTTAATAAATTGTTATATGTAAATATTTTGAATGTAAATTTAGTGCCAACGTGGATAATCCAGCCGACATGATGCCAGGTAAGTATTAGTAAGTGTAATTGGCGGTGAAAATCTGGTATTTAACCAGAATAGTGCAAGTGTGAGGACACCCTTTCTCGAAAGGAGGAAGTATGTGACGGGCAGTAGTGTGATGTACATGTTGTACACAGGGTACTACAGGTAAGTAGGCACTTGTGATAATGTCTGTACAACCTGTGTAGGTGATCATGTGTGCAAATCGTATATGCGTGAAAAGTCATGGGTCATTGACCATGATACGGATTTTGTTGATGCTGGAAGAATGTGATTGGCTGGGAGGAAACCCGCGAAATCGTGCGTCTCCGTCGACAAGTTTTAGTGACTTGCTCATTTTATCTGGCAGCGTGAAGCTGCAGTTATTTACAATTGACTGTTCGTGATTATTACAGAATACATGTGAATAAAGACTGTGCAGAGATACCCTTTGTTATGTGTTGATGCCATGGCAACGCCACCAGCTATCTGGTCCACCCCCTGCCTATGCCCTTAAAAGCTTGAGTTCCGGATCCTCAACCCACGAAAATGAAGTCACGGAAGTGTGGTATGCAGCTAGTCGGGAGACTAATTCCCACCCGTGACATAAACATCACCCTTTAACTGCGGGACACCACTATTTTTTGTATATCATTATTTCAAATCATTTATAAAGCGGTTTATCCAAAGAAAATCGGATCGCTGTACATACCAAAAACAAAAAAAATACAAAATAAAAACAAACGAAATTATGCACAAGTCAGGTGTCTAGTGAACTAAACTACCCTAAAATGTACAATATAATACATTGCGTCAGGTCACCAGTAAGCAGCAGGTAAGTCAAAAAATGTATTTTTTTTTTTTTTTTTTATATCGTGATTATGTAGTTTGTCATTTGAAGCTAGAAATTGAGTCAGAAATTAAAGCTACAAATTAGAGAAGAATATAATTGAAAACGTTAGTGTCGCATAAGGATTAAAGGTGTGAGGTTACATAATCAGTCAATTGTAGGCCTGCGGCGGTTTTATATAACCCTTTCCGTCCTCGAAATGTGATGACGGACCAAGTATAAAAATAAATACAACACTGAGGTGCTCGTCCTATAAATTGCATACAATTATATTTTAAAACTAATAATAGGCTAATTTAACAGCCAGCGTATGCCCGGGCTGAATCTTGTACGGTTATACATGTATTATGGTAATACATTTGATTTGATATCACAGTCACCAGCAACTAAAGTGTGCCTGTTATCGCAAAACAATTCTGCCGTGCAAAGTCAAAAGGCAGTTCCATATTTATGTCAGTCTCTTGAATTATAAAAATGACTAAAAACAAACAAAAAGTAATATGGTAGGCCTAAATGATGGTACAGAATGATTTTAACATAGCTTGTAGCAGGCTTGGGGCCAAAGTATTCGGTACTTCGGTACTTTAGTATTTGAGTACCGATTTTGCAGTACTCGTCGGTACTCAGTACTCGTACTTGTACTCAAATACTTTTAAAAATAAAAGTACTTTTAATGAGTACTTACAAGTACTTTACGAGTACTAGTCATCTCAAATTGATTCAAAATAGCTCACAGACAAATCCTAAATCAATATTGCAGGATATGGAACATTCAGTTAAGACTTTTTTCACCATCCATTTATCTATTATATTGAAAAATGATTTAATAAATACTTTTAAATAATTTAAAAACTAGTCCAATTCCTAACATCAACTTTTAACAAAAGTGCACTGTCTTTGCAATATCATGCAGCTAATTGCTTGTTCTGCCTTGTATATACTAGTATACTCGTGTAGTTCACAAGATAATTAAATAACTATTCTTAAAAAAAAAGACAAGAGTCGTTTCTTTGGAAAACAGGAATATGTGTTTATGTATAACATTTACAAGTGACTATACTATACAGTAGGACTAGTAATCATTTAAGGGGGGGGCGTGATTGTAACAATAATGTCGCGAGATTTAAGAATCACACTTACAACACCTCGTTCTTCGCAGCTAAGCCCCAGAAAACATTGAAAGTTTTAAAAGTCATTAAAACAATAATGGTAAAATGTTGGGCCAACGTTGAAGACTATGTACCAAGATAACCATAGGTTCAATTAAATATAGTTTTTGTTGGGACGATCGGTATTTGCATAATATTTGCACAATATTGGCCCAGTTGCGTAGACACTTAGCCAACATTTCCCCAGCACCGGAAAAATAATATCACTTGAGTGAACAAGTAATTTATAACTGTTATCTTTATAAAGCAGGTGAGTCTCGGTGTGGACTAAGATATATTAAAACTGCCATAGTTTATACAACTCAGTACCAGTGTTGTGTAAATATAAAAAAACACTACCGCGACAACGTGACGTCTTATCTACAGAGACCTTACAATGCCGGGCCAATGTCCACGACATTGGGCCAAGAATTAACCAGCAAGTACGTAGGATTAACACATGATATAACAGTACTGTTCAAGCTAAGATGACCAAAGTAATTAGACGGTAAACATCACCCTTTAACTGCGGGACACCACTATTTTTTTATATCATTATTACAAATCATTTATAAAGCGGTTCATCCAAAGAAAATCGGATCGCTGTACATACCAAAAACAAAAAAAATACAAAATAAAAATAAACGAAATTATGCACAAGTCAGGTGTCTAGTGAACTAAACTACCCTAAAATGTACAATATAATACATTGCGTCAGGTCACCAGTAAGCAGCAGGTAAGTCAAAAAATGTATTTTTTTTTTTTTTATATCGTGATTATGTAGGTTGTCATTTGAAGCTAGAAATTGAGTCGGAAATTAAAGCTACAAATTAGAGAAGAATATAATTGAAAACGTTAGTGTCGCATAAGGATTAAAGGTGTGAGGTTACATAATCAGTCAATTGTAGGCCTACGGCGGTTTTATATAACCCTTTCCGTCCTCGAAATGTGATGACGGACCAAGTATAAAAATAAATACAACACTGAGGTGCTCGTCCTATAAATTGCATACAATTATATTTTAAAACTAATAATAGGCTAATTTAACAGCCAGCGTATGCCCGGGCTGAATCTTGTACGGTTATACATGTATTATGGTAATACATTTGATTTGATATCACAGTCACCAGCAATTAAAGTGTGCCTGTTATCGCAAAACAATTCTGCCGTGCAAAGCCAAAAGGCAGTTCTGTTTACTTTACAAGTAAGCAGATACTGCCTTTTGGATTTTCTGGGTAGAATTGCGATCTGTATACCTTCAATAGCATTGATCTTTTCCATGACACAATGTGTGTTCAGGCTCATTTAAACGTGTATTACAGTGGCGGCCAAATGTTGGCGGCACTGGCCCAAATTTTCCCATCATTAGGACTACTGAAAGTTTTTAAACTAGCGTGTTTTGCTACGTAAAGCTTTACCCACAGACAATTTGTATACTAGCATGTGTGTAGCGAACCGTTGGACAGTAGTCATGCACGCAGTGATAACGAAGAAACACTTGCTGGAGTTGCTGTGAAATATTTTATTGTTAATACTGGTGAATCTGGAAATACATATCTATTGTTCTTTTATTGACATACAGGCTCCTATTTCATTATTTTAATATACGGCATAAACAATAATTTCACTTCAATCAACTACTTTTACAATGCTGTATATCTCTATGTCAATTCGATTACTTAACTTACGAAACATTGGCACTTGTCCAAATGATACGCCAGTGCGATGTCTAGGATGCGCAAACATGCGCCTGTTCAGACCGTTGCTATGTAATAAAATCATACACGATATCTTAGTAACACAGAATAAATGCAAGGATATATTTTCCATAATATTTCGTACAATAATTGAAACACTGATATGAAATATTGAGATTATTACTGGCTATTAATCATATTAACTCATAGCAGAATAAAAGTCTGATATTCAGCTAATTAAACTAACTATTATGTGTCGGGTTTTATGCATATTTAAGTTAGCAAAGTGCATTCTTACTAGAATATCACGACATACCTTGGGCAAAGGGGTGACTCTGAATGAAGGGACTATTCCCTGATGTCAGGACTGCTCCTGTACATTGTACCCCTAGGCTCTATGTATTATCTGTGCCTCAGACTAACTGAGCATGGTCTGTCGCTCAACAGGTCTGCCTAAATCATAAAATAGTAAAAATCACCCTTAGAATGACATTCAAATGTTTGTCCTACAAAAATTATTTATAGAAAAAATTACTAAGATTTTGTCTAGACCTAGCCAATTAAATAATTGCCTAATAAAGACAGAATACAGTGCTCTTATTATAGTTAATATTATTCGGATATTACATGGTGTATTTATTGAAAAATGTAACAAATTGAAGATTAATAAAAATGTTTATCTGAGCTGTCACCTTGTAAACTTATGCATGCCTAACGCAGTAGGCAAACGCAGAGATGATAACTACTGTTGACCTGGCCAGATCGGAACACGACAATCCATGATTGGATTGGGGCAGTAATGGATTGGTCAGCACAGGCAAAGGTCAGCCGAGCCATCAAGGCTGATGGACTGGCGACCGTATGTTAACTCAATGTGCCGATTATGATTATGTGTGATTAGATGTTAAATCAATGTGGTGATTATGATGATGTAAAGTTTATATAGGAGATGGACGTCGGTGAGGAGAGTAATGCGGGGAGTGATGGGGGCTTGGTACGAGGTTGAGGCGGGCCAGAGTGCTGTCACAGGCACGATGGTGCACGCTCTGGTTTAGAACCAAGTGGTTTTATGTTCTCTGCCACGTTGGGTAGAGTCAACTGACTATGTAATCGTATCTGTATATTATATGTGGTCCACACAGTTTGGAGAAATAAAC